>OMOW01106900.1:4964-16263 GCA_900312555.1 Lamprogrammus exutus
GGTCAGTATAAAATGCACACAATGTAATCTTCTAAAAGCAATACAATACATTTCACAGCAATTACACAGCACTCCTTTCTGTTTAAACTACTATTCTCTCCTGGAAACTTTAAAGAGTGTTCAGGTTACCTTAATGGGCTTCTGCTCCAAACACATTGCAGGAGATGAATTACAAAGAAACGTGGGTAGGGCACAAACACACTCTGACTTCATTGCACTTAATTATTGCACATGCCTGAATTAATTATTGAATTGCAATTATTGTACCAAAACCATAGTTTGTCCAATTGGCATATTTTGGGGCAAAATATGTATGCTGTTCAAGGTCATTACACATGCTCAAAGTTGGTGTGGGTAGCGGAGAGGGCCTCCACTACTGCCTCGTTATGAAATATCAGCCAAGATGTAAAGTGCTTTGTAAATAGTCACATAGTGGCACTTTCCAGATCCACACCTAAAACTAATCAGATCTTGCTTGGCACATGATCATTTCCCTCAAATTTTACTTAAATCTGTGTCAGTTTTAGAGATAACCTGTTTACGAACAGTCAAACTTTCACCACTCACAAACACAATACAGTGTTGGTGACAGTGGTGGAAGGATTCAAATCATTAAAGTACGAACACCATTGTATTACAAAAACTCCATTAGAAGTAAAGGTCCTTCGGATTCTTTTTTATTTTAATTTTAAATGTCCCTGTCTGAGAGTTCAAATCACTCACTAATATGTATCTGCTATATGTTGATGCATCAAGTGAAATTCCCCTTGCATAGAACCTTGTACATGTCAATGCATCAATATGAATATCTCATATCCTTGTAACCTTGTGTGTACAATTGTAAGATTTTAATGCTTTTGGTTAGTTGGTGTCTAGACTAGAGTAAAACTTTCATGTTTATATTTAATCTAAAGTGCATTTCAACTGCAAAGTAACAAGTAACTACAGTTGTAAGACAATTGCAATGGAATAAAAAAAACACCATTTACTTCTGAGCATATTGAAGTAATGGAAATGGAAATACTCAAGTTCCAAGTACCTTGAAATTTCAAGTTCAATAAATGTGCTGTTTCTTTCCACCTTGCTCAGAGATTTTTTTTTTCTGCCCTTGAATGTGACACAAAACATGCTGATAATGAAAGATCACTTTTACTGTACAATGTTTGGCATTCTAATGATGAGATACTTTACTCTTTACATCTTAATTTTTCAGGATGATATTTTCCTTGTGGTAACATTGATCACCACTGATGCCAATAGATCAATTCCATTCCCCCTATGGCAGCTTCCTCTGCTGTGAACTAGAAAGGAACCTGCTGTTGTAGTGGTTTGTGAACATTTGTATATCCCTCTGTGCAAATAAGTGCCCATCAGCAGTAACCATAACCTACGGTCATTAGACACAGAAAGCTGCAGAGCACATATCAAAGAGAGGACTCCTCTCTGTTGCCTTTGGGGACACACAAGAACTGGAGATGCTTGTGAATCTCGGAAAACAATACAACTCATGCTGTTAAACATGATGTCAGCCATGGTTGGTTTTCAGTTCATTTAAATATCCATGATGCATTCACTTGCAAGCTACAAGAGTGTGTCTCACCTTACAGGTGATTCTCCAGCATGCCTCAAGAGGTATGGTAGTGATACGTTGAAATCTTCAAGTTCCTAAACGGGATGATGAATTCTTTATTGCTGTTTAATTAGTCACATACCTGCCTTGACATTGTGCATAATTGCGAACATTTGAACTTTGTAACCATGTTGAGCCCAAACGCCACTGAGTTTCATGTAATTAAACACGTTTGTCAATGATAAAATATTTTTGTTTCATTTTGTTTCAAATTAAACGGTGCACTTCCCCTGAAGGCGGGTGATAAAGGCTGCATCAGGGGAATGTGTTACCAACAAAAGCTTTCTCCTGTGCGCAGCTGAGATTAGTAGAGGAAAAAACAGCAGCGTGAAATAAGTGTATTACAGGCAGCTTTAATTATAGCTTACCATATGGCACAAAATATCAAATATGGAGAACGACAGTTGCCACATTATCCAACCCATCTCTGTCTAAATCCTCAGCTCCTCCCCCATGCGTGCAAGGCATCATTTGATCAAATCCTTCAACTTGGACCACTTAGACTCAGCGGCACTTTTTACAACACTGCATTTGGGCAACGCCACAACCTGCGCAGCAGTTCCACGACCGAGCGGCAAATAACTAACAACAGAAAAGGAAGAGGAAGAAGAGAGGAAAGGGGCTTGATTCCAAACCCCATTCTCTGCCACCAGCAATGGAGCGGAAGGTCATATTTTGCCCAAAGTGGTTTTTGCTTTTGACGATCATCTGTTTATTTCATGTCACCAAGCCAGAGATAACTTGCAGGTCATGCCAGCCTGGGAATAAGTTTCGCCCGCAGGAATTAATGCTGAAAATTGACGTATCTAAATCCGCAACAGGGTTAGAGAGGGAAGTTTTTGGAAATGGAAAAGGGGCAGAGAGATCCAGTGTCGGAACTCAGGGACTCGGCTGCGCAGGTGGCTCCGCTGAATGCGCGAACAGTGGGGCGGAATACACCCAGCCGAGGCTTAAACGGAAAACACCCAAGGTGCGCTCAGAAGATCAAACTCCAGTCGCCAAAAGCGACATTAATCGACCCAAGATGAAAGTTCCCGGCGTTAAAATGAGTGGCCAGCGAGAGAAAGCTCATCCGGGTCTGTCAACTTCTACCGTCCGATTCGGAAAGCGCTCCAGAAGGAACAGCGGTGACCAGAACGGGGACGGTAAAGCCATGTCCCCCGGTTCAGCCCAGAGTCAGGACCCGGGAGAGGACATCACCTCAGCCGCTGCCAGACGCAGAGTGACGCGCTCTGAGTTACGCTGGAGCGGCGAGGAGCGGAGAGCCACCGGTCCGAGGCAGGACGAGCTTAAACTTAACAGTTCCACGTTCGCCTTGACCGGAGATTCATCCCACAACCAGGCTATGGTGCACTGGTCCGGCCAGAACAGCAGCGTAAGTCATTTATTATGTGCACTTTAAGCATCACATACACTGACAAATCCGCATATACACTGTAGCTCGGCCGTCAGATGGGCATACCACCCTCTCTCTCTTGTGCGTGCGTGTGTGTGAGAGAGAGTTCAGTAAAAGGCAAGAAAGCACACACACACTCTCACGCCTCTAATTCAATATCACCTGAACCTGCTACACTTTCATTTTCAAGTAAGATGTAATCAGATATTTTTCAGTACAACACTGAATGTAATGCTGGGATTCAGTATGAAATAGTGCTGAATGACAGTAAGAGAATCCCAAGTCAGTGGTTTTATTATGCAGCTTCAGGTGAGATTAATTAAGTGGCATGGTATTGGCCACAAATTAAAATTAAGTCTATGCAGATCATTAAAATCACATAAACACTAATGGTCTGCTGTTGCAGGCTCTTACTCATTTAATTGCATTCTGTGACTCTAGTGGAGAGAGGGAGAAAGTGACCTCCAAGGAAGAGAGAGAGAGAGAGAGAGAGAGGAGGCTTCAGCTCAGATCTTGTTCAGTCTGAGCGGCTGAATTGGTGCAGGGATAAAGCTGTTCATGTTGAGCTCGACATATCTCTGACCACAGGGCAGGATTTTCAAGTAGTGCTGCAGGTTGTGAGAGAGGTTAAGCAATTCCAGCCACCTTCTTCCTTTTCTTAAGGTAGATTTCTCTGAGCCAAAGGCCTGAACTGCCTGCAAAGTTCTGAGCAGAGAGCGAACACCTCTCCGGCTTTGCCTGGTTCATTGATTTAGAGTCTTTCATATAATGTCAGAAATGAGAAGCTCAGGGTTCTTGCAGGTTATGCAGTTGTGTCGAGATTGATGAAGGACATGTGCTAGATTCCCCAGCCTTCACAGCAGGGGACAGAACTTTCTCACAGAGCATATTTTGACTAGTCAAACATGGGTGCAACTAATACCATTAATAATAGTGGCTAGAGGGGGACTGGTACTGGATTTTTGAGGTTGACACAATATTGACACATCAGAGTAAAAAAATGAAAACCTGATAATAATATTATATTGGCTGATATGTTTTTTCCATACATGTTTCACATCTACAGGCAAAGATCCTTAACTTGTGACAACTGCAGCACTAATGGATAATGCATTCCAGATAATCAAAGATGACAGTGACAGTTTATAAATAAACAGTATTTTAGTAAATAGCGAATTGCAAAAAAGTAAAACAATCATTGGGAATTTAATTATTAATCAATAATTGTACACTCAAACAGAATCATTACATCAATATTGCCCAATAATATTGACTTGTTGATATTTGGATCTGGCTCTGATGGCTGCATTACACTCAGGTGTGCCAGTGCTCATGTGGCACCGGCAAATATCATTTTTCATATTCAGTCCTATCTATGACAAGTCAGGACGAATCAGGATGTGAGCTTTGAGCAAGATCTGAAAGTTGCTGTGTTATCTGCTTAGCATTCGTGTGATTCCAAAACAGCTGAAATTATCTGCAGAACTGAAACTTGCATTATATTTCCAGCCGTAATGTCTAAAGGCAAAACTTGGGTCCAGCCATAGGTTAATTTCCTCAGTAGTTCACGGGGTGTATATCTATTGTTACATCTGTGACATGAACTTTATATTGTTTATTCACTGTTATTATTTTAATACTGTTACTTTGGCAATGGTGTCACACGAAAAGCAATGGAAACCAGTGCTGCCTGGGTGTGCGGCTGCATGTCACAATGCAGCAGCACAGCCAGATGAGGAGCATTTCTCATTTGAGTATGTTCATAACAACGCAGGGTTCCGTTTAATCAATGGAGTTGTACCGCACTGTCAGTGAATTCGCAACATGAAGTTATTACAGTGATATTTGAGTATGTTTTGAATGTAAAATAACGTATTCATTCCTTACATAATGATAGATAATGTTAATGTGTGCTTTTGCATTTGATGTGGCCTCTCCTGGACCACATCAAAAAACCAAACGTACCAGACTCATAGGGAAAATGACCTTGGATCTGGAAAACCCTCTTCATTTGTCCCAAATGTGAAAACACCATAACAGTGTGGTAATACCTGCCTGCCTGCCTCGTTTCTTAAAACTCAGAAAGAGACACTTCTGTTTCAGTCCATGGGGACACTATAATGAAGTGTAATGTTGTATATAGCTATACACTGTCGCTGATATTGTCAGTGGATGTCTCAGTCTGCACAGTGTCATCATTGTGCAATTACTGCTACTCATAAAAATGATTTTGTGCCAGCCACGTTTTACAAAGTATTTACTTCTTTAGAGACTACTAATCATGGATGTGGTATTAAGAGAAAAATGCAAATAGTTTAAATTCTAAATCACTCCTGCATTCCTTCCATCTATAACAAACATAAGAGGAAGGAAGTCTCTGAAAAGCTTAAAAAACAAGCTCAAAGATATTCTATTCATTTGTTCCATGGACTGATATGTCGACTGCTCCTTCAGAATCCAAACATTTGGAAATGAGCGTGGATTGAGGGTTTAAGGCGGCAAAACAGGCAAAGTAATCCCTTTTCCTCCTCAGCTTTTCTCGTCCTTAGAACATTTGTCCCTGAACTTGCCTTTCTTGAGTGGATCGCTGGCTGTTCCACAACTGCAGGGTTCTGTGTTACACCTACACCACTTAGCCCTGTCTGTAACAAAACCAATTACTTTCAAACACATATCACCAGTTTCCATGCACTCTCCTTCACTTCTGAGCAAAATTCCATCCTGTGCCTCAGGTGTTTCTGTGGGTTTCAGAAACTGTAGCTCATACAAAGTGACCTTACAATAGACAAGAAAAAACCCCCACTGAAAATACCAGATTTCGCCCTCAATACACAACATCCATTACTACTTAGTAGTTCTGTTAGATTTTGTATATGAATACGAGCTACTTGTACTGTGAAGCAATTTGCCCTTGTTCTTTCAGTTGATGCAAACAGCTTAAGGAGGCATGCAAGATGAGAGGATCCAGCATTAAAAATGTAGAATTGTTGCTATAAGCAGGAGCAGACATCCTCAGTCTTTACCATCTGAGCTACTTTATAAATAAACAGATGAGTCGACAACATATCACCGAGCTGAAGTCAGACAGAATACAGATCAGGGGCCTCACTTATAACTGTTTCGTACGCACAAAACAGGGCTTGAAACTTGAGTATGCCACTCTCTACGCAAACATTGGGATTTATAAAAACAAGCTTTACACGAGAATGTGCGCACCGGTACGGAAACTCTGACCCATGCATACGCACATTTTGGAGACAGGAGGATCTGGTGACAACGTTGGACAGGCAGCGATATGAAGCCAGCTTTCACAGTGATTCCTCTCACGGCGTCAACATTTCTAACAGAGAGCCACTACAACAGAACAAACATGCACACAGACAGTGTGGATGTACATGTATTTATGTCAGAATGTCTGTAGTTTAACACAACACTTTCTCCCAAACAACACCTCTCCATAGTCGATCCTTTTATGGTTCAAATGTGAAATTCCCGTTGCAGAATTCAAAGGAGCAAATTTATAATTTGGATTCCTGCATATATGCGTTTATACGCTGATAGTGCTGGTGTGTAAATGTGTACTGTGAAATCACACATACATTTTCTGCTCCTCAGAGAAATCACAACATTTAAATCTCTGATTTACTGTTTTTATTGATAACGTATAGATTGTCTCAGTTAAATCCTGTAGACAGCCGCTCCCCTCATGTGCTCCTCACTCCGCTTCCAAACCCTCAGAGCGCAGATGAGACGCGTACAGACGCCCGTGGTGTGAGCGCACAGAGCTGCTGAAATGCTGCTGTGTTATGTGAGAAAACATAAACTCTCCTGAATCTAAAGAAATCGAGACAATCATTCAGATCCACCACATATACACAAATCAGGGAAGAAGTTATGCTGTGTCTTTTAATGAGTTAGCAGAACAATAGACTTTATTCGTTGATAATACTCAACAGCAAACAGCAGCAGCAACATTCTCCTACTCAACTAAATTCTAATTTCACTCAATGTTAAAAAAAAAAGTGTTATCCCACGAAACATTTTTATTCATGTATGTAAATTTCTGTCTCTGTAAAGTTTTTCTTTTGGTCTTGGGTTCAGACGTTGCCATTCTGATGAACAACTATGGTGCATGACTGGCTCACTTCAGTATGCATTAATTCATTAACATTGACCATTTATAGTAAATTGAGGGAGTTTAGTGGACGGTATATGAGGACTTTTGGCGTGCAAACCTTTTCAAGTCAGTTGTGATTTACGGTTTCACGGTTTTATAAATTTGATTTTTTTCTTGCCGTTTGCCATTTCTCTTTTTTCAGCATACTCAATGATTTAGTCAGGACTCTGTTCTATAAATGAGGTCCCGGGAATGTGCTGTACTTAATATTTAACCTTTAGGGCATCATAGACTTTGTTTTAATCATCCCACATTACTGGAAGCCTGTTTGCCAGTTTAGAATCGGCTTATCATTATGTCTCATTAGACATTGGCCACTGAAATCATATGAACTTCATAGAGCAAACATGAGTAAACACATATATTACAAGTAAAGATACACAGATTTGAGCACACACACAATACCTGAATGGATTGGATTAAGGATGGCAGAATGTTGTTGTAATAAGGGGATAGAAGGAGTAATGGGACATTTTTTCAGACATTTTAGTTTGAATTCAGTGTGATATGCATCTGATATGCATTTGCATCTGAATTTACAATAAAATGTGAAAAGCTCTGTTGGGAAGAAGCCCTTAAATCCTTCACTTGAACCTGGATTAATCTGTATTGTTTATATTATCATATCAAATAACCAACTCTACAGCTCTATGGAGCTTTTAGCCTCTTTAAGAGCATTGTCTTGGTTTAACAGATACACATTTAATGTATAGTTGATTCTTAGCTGCTCTCGCCAACCCTTTTTCCAGCAGTACAAGAGAGCTTTTTATGATTACGAAACCCCCTCAAAAACTGGGGCTGTGGAAAGCTAGCTATAACTGTCCAGCACCAAACAACAAATGTAATGATATACTGGTGAATTTCCCTCGGGATGAATAAAGTATCTATCTGTCTATCTATCTATCTAAAGAAAGTACAGAAACTAGCAAGCTAAAGACCATATATTTTTCTCTGGGGTTTGTGGAGACCAAAACAGAACTAACATAAGAATATTAATTAATATTAATAAATCTGGTGGACAGAAACACACCAGTGGGTCGTTATTGTTGCTCTGTGTCTGAATAAGTAGGCAATTGTTTGCTACTGTGTTATCCATAACAAAATTATGAGGTATATGGACTTTTTGTCAGTTTGAATGTTTTGATACTAGTATATACTTATGCACAATAAATAGAGAAGAGTAAAGTTTTTGGTGTTGATGAGAAGCTTTCAAGTAGGTTTTGGGTACTTCTGCCACATAATGTCCAAAAATGTCCAACTCATGGCCGCCTAGTATTTTGCTTTCTTGAATTTAATGCTACGTGTTTGTAAGATGCAGTACCTTCAAAAATTGTGGGGGCAGTAATGACAACTTTTGTCACATCAGCAGCACAGCAACCAGAAATTCCAGCCTTGTATTCAAGATGTAGAAGTTCTGCGTTTACCCTAAGTAAAAGTAAGCAACCAATAGTAGCAAGACAGCCTGAAGTATGACTAGTCATAGTATTCATGGGTCACTGTGAGAGTGCTAACTTTTAAATCGCTTAACAGATGGTATAAATTAATGCATAAATGATGAAAATCCCAAATATTGAGATTTGAGGTTTGTCTCACATTCAGTGACAACCCTACATGCCCATTAACAGAATGGGTCAATTCAGAAAACTCTTTAGATAATCCTTTAATTGCATTTTTTTAAATCATAAAGTCAAACAAGGCTTTTTTATGGGATTCTGAGCAAGACAATATATTTTTTCCAAAGAAAAATGTATTCTCCCGACAGCATCTTAATTTACCTCATATTGAGTGTTAAACGTGAATCTGCAATGTATCTGGCAAATAGAGCTGTCAAATGAATTAGATTGAGTAAAATGTAATGGAGGAAACGTAGAAAGTTAGAAAGTAGAATATGTCAAAGTACTAAAATACAGTACTTGAGTAAATGCACTCCGAGCAGTAAGGCATGTGTAGTGAGGCTTCAGTTGTTTTGAAAGAGCAATCGTATGGGTTGCCTGTAGCACTGAAGGTTCTGAGTTCAGTCTTCACATCAGGCAATGAGTGCCAACAGCCGTGGGCTGATTTTTGTTACCATGTTACGCCGTGATCCATATCTTAGCCCTCTGTAAAATTGGCTGACCCGAACAAAACTTTGACCTTCACTAACACCTACAGAGTTTCTTGAAGCTGTATTACCATGCATTCTAGGATTTACTGTATAGTACATTGATGAGTTCTTTCTTCCTTGCTTGCTTTGAATGGTTTATACACTTTACTTTTGTCAATCTCTGCTTCAGTTTGTATTTTTCTCATATTCTCCTCAAAGATTTGACAGTCCCAGAGTAACGGCCGTGAGCTTATTGCTTTCAGATGTGTAGGTGGACAGTCAGTGATAGCAATAACACTGAAAGATCCAAAGTCCTTTTGCTGGAGAGAAAGTTTAAGTCATACCCCCTCACTATTTGGAGTTTTTTTTTTCTTTTTGGACAAAGTAAGAAATAACTTTACACCTAAGCCTCAGTTAAAGCATAGGATCACTAAAGCAAAAAGAAGGCATTCACTCCATTTTCCTCACTCTGGGTTTGAAACACATGTTGTAACTTGGGATGTAGAAAATCCAGCACTACACAGAAAAAGCTGGAAACTGCAATGATTAAGAATTGCTTATAAATCATATACAGTTTTGGCAGCAGAATATCCAAACGCTAATTTGATTAAAACCCTCACATACTCAAATCCTTAAAACAGTACTCTGGGCAGCCCTAGCGACATGTTGAAATTTCTTGCATGGCTTCTCAATGTCATAAAAATAAATTTAAACTAGAAAGGCACTCATTAGAGCGCATATCTCTACCAAAGGCTAAACGACCATAGAAAAGTAATAATGTACTAGCCCAAAGAAAAAGAAACAACAGGCAGGCACACATGGCACACAAAGTGGGGTAGAGTTTCAAAAGCCTTTATTAAATCATGGATATGATAAACACAAATAAAAACAGTCCACAAACCGACATGTTGCGGCTTGGAAAGCCTCCGTCACATCATCCATGTAAAAGCACAGAGTTGCAGACCTCATAAGGTGTGGCCAGGTAGAGTCACATGTCTGCTGCATATGGGAAAGAAACATCACATGACACACAGTGTCAGATACAAAAGAGTAAACATAGACACTCACATATTCTGTATATAGATAACAAACCACAGTTCAGTGCACTAAAAAGTGAAAATCAATATAAAAGAAACATCTGCCCCAAAGAGATTACTGCTCCTTTCTTAGTGTGCCTCAGAAAAGTTGCTTGTCAATGAATTTGAATCATTCAACACATTTTATATTTAGAACTAGAGGTAGAACGACAATGCAATTCCAAGCTGCTGCTGCCATTACTTGTCCTGCCTATAGGTGGAACAGGTCAGATTGTAACTGCAGGTTCTGCGGCTCTGCAACAGGATGATCTTGGCTGAGACTAGTTTTGGGCACACTGCATCAGTGACAATGTATGGCCTTGTATCCATCCATCCGTCCCTTGCTTATATCTGTTAATCTGTTGTTTTTGGGGCTAGATGGGTCTGAAGTCTATCCCAGCTTTGATTGGGCAAGAGGCAGGGCACACCCTGGACAATGTAACTCAAAACCCAAAGTCTTGTGCCAGAAGGTCATTTTGATCAGTCAGAGACTCCGTTAATGTGAACCGTCCAAACCTGGGAAATGTGTTTGCATCTTCTCTTTCACTTTGTTCGCATCATGCATTTAAGCAAACATCTCCAAGCTACAATTATGAAAATTCAACTGATTTCACGTGTGACTGTGAGAAAGCAGTGAGATTGAGAGGAAAAGGTTCTAGGCAAAGAGCATCTCGCCATGGGGCCTGTGGCACATTGCCCATACAGATGTAAAACATCCACCAGGAAAGTATTATTTACATAATGAAATGTCAGGCATTAAGTACATTGATCTGTCACTCAAGTGGATTTGTGCTGACATATTATCTATCAGCCTAAAAAGTTCATTCCTGAACTTTGATTGCTTGTAGAGATTATAGGAGGACTCCCACTGGAACATGTCACGTCTAGACCAAATTAAATGAATGTTGTCGTGTTACAGCACACACACACGCACACA
>OMOW01106908.1:0-10933 GCA_900312555.1 Lamprogrammus exutus
GAACACTCAATTAAACATCAGAGAGTTCGTTACAAATATTAATGTCTCATGATTATCAAACTAATCTTAACATTCTTCGGCCACAAATAGGCCCTGTCAGTAATAAGCTTATATTACAGCATTTACAGCTGATTTTATGCCACTGGTAATTGCATTTTTATCTACAAGGCAAGGGTACACACTGTTATGGGATGTCTGTTTAACAACAAAATCCGATCAATATTTTGCCTCACTAAGGGAAAATGTTGTACAGCAACTAAAATACATAAACCTGCCAAACCTTCCAAAAAATAAGATGATTGTGATTTTAGATTGTTGACAGCGAGATAAGATCAAATTGTATATTTTATGTTTGCTTTGGTTTTGATTCATTGCAGCCTCAAGCTCACTCTCAACGTATAATATTAACTGAAACATAATTACTTAAATCATTTTTAAAAGTAAGCAAGTAAACAAAATAAATACATACACTGCATGCGGATAAAGCACATTATATATTTTTATACATTGCACTGAGGTTTCTTACAAATTTTAGGAAAATGCCCTCAAGAAAATTATGTATGTACAAGATGCAGCACATTAAAGGATATATTCTGTTTATCCTCAATCACGGCAGGTCAACATGATTCTACTTGATAAAACAGGAAAACATTACCTATTGTTTTTTATAATAAAAAACACAAGCATGGTACCTTTCATGTACCGGTATCCTGCATTGTTTTTAGTTGGATGAAAAGTTCACATGATGAAATCTCGCCAAAATACTGACTGAAGTTGATGCCTTTTCATCAAACATTTATTCAAGTATAAAAAAAAAAAGACTCTTTCCAAAGCCAATGAAAGGATCCAACGATATGATTTACACTTAGAATGTGCTTTTAATTGTGTATGTCAGAGGGAAACAGCTGAAAAAAATTTATATGCTACATTTTTGCACATTTTCCTCATTATACTTGGCGAGTTAATTGGGCTGCTCAGTATGTTAAGGTTTAAGGTTTATGAGTTCACTCTAGTATTATGATAAGTGCACTGACGAGATGGTTAACGACCACGGCAACAGCAGCATTGTGAAAATTGCTGCGAAACCAAATGGCTAATTTGTTGCCTGTTTAAAACCAGTTTTGGCAGTTCGGACTCTTCTATGAGGACACGTCAGAAACACTGCATGAGTAGGATTGCATTTGCAAACCTCCACTTACAGGAGGAGTTCTCTGCATGCATGGCCTCATCCCTGCAACAACGTAGCCAAAACCGAGACAAACCTAACACACCAAACTGTGATTTTACAAATATGACAACAAGCAAAGCAGGAGACTTCCAAGGACAAAAAACAGGGGAATCACCTTGACTTCCAACTTTTTGATTGCCAACATCCAATGCTGCGGAGCGCAAAGGTCAAAGCCACAGCACCATGACAATAGATATAACAAATATTCCTTTGTCCCTCGATAGGGGAGAGAAAGGATCTCGTAAAAGAAACACAACAGGAAACCAAATAGATTGGTGGATTGGTGCTGGCCTTGGGAAAACGTTGAGGACCCATCGGCACTCCAGGAGAAGAGAGAGAATCTATTCAGCCAAAATGAAACTAAAACACATCGAGATACCACATCCTTACTGTCCTCAAATTCTGCCTCTCTTTTCTAAATAACATATTTCACTTTGTACTGTCTGAGCAATGTAGGGTGAGCTTCACTTGCTTGATCTGCTACACGCAATTAGCAGGAATAAATAAAGGATTAAATAAGGGTTTCTTAGTTTGGAAAAACAGTGGTGTTACCTGCTGAAGAGTCACAAGCAACCCAACTCGACCAACATGCTAATTCCCATCTCATCCATTGGTATTCATAGAGTACAAATCAGCTTCCTGACCATTTCCGTGTGGCATGGTAATACAATCACTCAATTAGGCTGCGTGATGAAATGAAATGAGCCTTATTCTCTTGAGGCTAGCAAATGGTGGCCCTCGTAATTGACAAATGCAGAATAATTCCTAATCGTAATGGCGTAGCCTGCACTGTGGAACACACAAGTAATTAGCGCAAGACAACAACGGGCCAGGTTAACGTTCTGAAGAAACGCTTTGCAAAATAGGGTACTCGCTCAGCTGTTATGTGTCCGAAAAAAATAGATGTTTGCCCATTTGTTGCATCTCTGCAGACTTATCCTGACTTTAGCCAAAGCATACCCACAACCCTAAAGATTAACCCACATCTAGACACAGGCTGTCAAGACTTGACTAGCAGAGTACGCAAAGTATACACTTAAGTACAATAGGCACTTGAGCAGCATCAAGCAATCCTCAAACCATAATCACCATGACGAAGCATATTCTGAAGCACTAGCAGCATCGCTTTGTCTTTTCAAATTGCCATTCCCCTGATGATTTGAAGATCTTCTGCTGGTCAATGAACACAGTCACATAAATAATAAAGTGTGTGTACAATCACAGGATCTTAACGTCACCAAGATCTTTTTCTGTTGGATATCTTTTTTGGAGAAGGGTGTTGGCAAAATCAGCACAGTCGCCGCCACACAGCGTCATTCTGGTGTTGGTCTACATTTCATGAATGTGATACTACTACACAGTGGAGAACTCTCAAAGCATGCTTCAATGATTTCTGGCTAACCACCAAAGGAAGGATCTGTCATCAGTCACTGGAGAAGACAAAGGCATTACCTCCAAAATGACGGTCATTCTCAACAATTCCCTGACATTACCTGTCAACTGCTTCACACGCCTTCCTGTCAGCTGTCGTGATCTCATCATTGAAATACACAACTAAAGCCAGTGAAAGCATAGCAATATCGCCCGGAATCAAGGTCTTCACTGTGCCTCCAAAGCAGGTATGGGGGCGCCCGTGTTCGCTTTGCCAGCTCCACACACACCTCTTGTGGTCCAGGAGAAGCACCGTGAGGCCAATACAACATATTTTGGCAGTGTGTGAAATAAACGTGAACATTTATATAATAAATGCATTTATTAGAAATATTTATATATCAACGTCTGCGTCTTTACTTGGATGATATCAACATGAAGTCTGTATCTTACAGCGTGAAAGAGATCAAAGTTTCAACAAAATCTGTTTTTCAGCATTAATATGGAAATTTATACAGCAATAAACTCCATGTTAGTATTGAGTTCACAAGAATGTGTCTAGCAGATATTCTTCACGAAAAGACTGACTCACCATGGCTGTGAGGCATAAAAATGCCAGATCGAAATTATCACATTAGCAATCATTGACCACTTCACAAAACAATGAATCTGAACCCCACAAGGAATTTCTAAACTAACCCAGAATAGAAATATTTTCACAAGATTGATGAGCACAACACCTGCGACGACACCTTGGCACATCACCATCATGCTGCACGTCCCTCGTCACTCCAAAACACAATGTGAGCACTTAACTGGTGACGGCATCAGCAAAAGAGGAAGTGATGACAATAAATGATGGCAATCAAAGCACGCCTCCACTTTTGATGAGGCAAGAGATAAAGCCCAGACGCCTTTCTCGCCCTTATTAATAAACAATGAGAATGTTTTCTGGAGTGTTGTTCAGCAGCATCACAGAAGGTCAGCTCCTTTGGCCAAAGGATCTCTGGTGTTACTTATTGTTTTTGTGGTCAGCTTATGTCATATTGAATTATAGAAATGGTGAAGGAGAACTTCTGTCCGCTGCAATCAATAGGCGCTTATTCCACTGTCACAATACGAGGCACAGATCAGAGGCAGGAGTTTGACAGATGGCGTGTCACCTCCGTCAGCATGACGTCTGGCATGCGTGCGTGCGCGCATGTATCTGTTTGCGGGTGCCTGTACGTGTGTGTAAATATCTGTACGTTCGCTTCAGTGTTCTAATCTTAGACAGACAGTGTGAAGAACAAAGTGAGATGTGCATGTGTGCATGTGAGATGGAGCAGGAGACAGAGAGGCGCAGAGTGAAAGAACATGAGTAGACGCACATGGAGAAATGTGTTCAAAAGGTGTCTGATACGCTCTCATACACCCACCCAAAAACCCTTTGGTGCTTGCTGTGCTACAGCACACTTTGCGGCGACTCCTCCACTGATTTAATTAACCTTTTACTGACACTTTTCCCACAATGTATGCTATGTAGACATGTGGCTTGGACAAAATTCATAATTTTGTGATCCACCGTCTTGTAAACAGTGCCGACATGAACATGGCAGTAAAGCCATAACTTCACATACGATGCAATAAACCAATTCATCCACACTTGCCTTCCTTCCTGACAGATTTATGCTTTTTGGACAGAAGGTGCAGACCAGAGCAGGCAAGGTTTCTTTAACAAAGGATGACAGGCTTCACTGTGAATGTGCCGTCTTCAAAAATCAGGGGTCAAGCTCACATCTAGCCACTCCCACTGAGCAATAACCCCGTGTGTGATGGTTAATGCAGCCTGGGAGAACTGTCATAAAGGTGCTGCAGCAGTGTAGCTGCAGCACCTAACAAGTCAGCACAGGCTTTTTCACACCCTATTAGGAATACAACTCAACTGGGCCATGCTATGTTTCTGTTTCGTGCAGTCATTCATGTTTTATGAGGGTAGAATATTGATTCTGAACCCAGCATAGTCAACATTAGGGTAGGAAAAAAAAAATCTGTTTCTGTCAGTGTGTTCACTTATCACTGCACAGCACCAATATTATAATAAGAGCCGGACCTGAAAGCCTAATACTTAAAATATGCGATCGGAAGGACCTGGTAATTATAGAATGGAGACCCACACTGACAGTCACTTATGCTTATTCCAAAACTGCACAAAGCCAAGACACACATTGACAGATATATCAAGCAAAAAATAGCATTTTGCCTCACACACTGTATGTAAAATTCCAACAATGAGCCTAAAAATTTTAGGAAATTGGGACGATCAATCATTGTTTGATATGCAATGCAATAAGAAATTAAGAGTTTTGTTGGTTGTATTTTTTGCAACTAAAATATGTGCACACACTGAGCAGATGGTGCATGGTCACTCTTATGATCTAATCCCTTTCATTACATCTATTCATTCAATTTTCCACAAAGGATGCTTTGGACAACTGCTCGTCTGCACAACACTGATACTAACAGATGTCTCATGCACATGCACATAGTTTCCGCTTTTTAATATGCACATATCTAACATTTATTGTCCAAGATGCTCAATACTAATTACATGTTTGTGGAGCTCTTAGTAGTTTCATCTGGAATTTGTTTTTGGAAAGCTTTCTCTTGTTTCCTGTCCAGTAGTAAGGTCTATAGAGAAAGGTTTTGAAATGCACTTTTATACTTATTATAATGTGACACACTGTAAAACTTGATTGTCTCTGCTACAGAGATCAACACATTTCATTATCCCACGTTTTTGGGATGGGACTTTTAAGTATTTTCCCCTCATCTTTAGCAGTCGACATCCATTTTAAATTTGAGGCTTTTGCAACAACTTCATGAATTTAACTTAATATGAACCGTCTGATACTCCCTTGTGTCATTTTAACTGCTGAGTGCAAACATTTCTATTTATCAGAGTGCCACTTATGGCAGAGTTACAGTCTTACACTCCCCACAGACAGAAAGTTTCAACACTATGCAGCCGGTGCTAATGTAACATGAGACAGACTATATACGTGTGTGTGTGTGTGTGTGCGTGTGCGCTCGCATGAAGGAACACAATAGATTTTATTTATTTATTAATTGATTAATTTCAAATTTCATCACAGGATGCAAGCAGTGGGAAATTCATGACTGATAAACATGAGAATTTTTAGAGGAAGTATAGATATTAATACAAAGGAATGGTGTGTTCTGCTAAGGTATTTAAGAATGGCTTAGCATCACATTTACGTGCAAAGCCATTCTTACAATGGTAGAACCAGCAGATGCTTTAATCAATATGTTTGGTTTTCAAGGAGTTTCATCATAACGGCAGGAATATCATAAATCTTAATTTATTGTAAGCTTAGCAGATTTCACACTTTGTGTTTTTTTTGGGTGTTTTGGATTTCTGGAGAAATGGTTATTTTTTCCCTACTTTGACTTTCTAAAACTAATGTTAAATACATTAAAAATGAATCTAAAACTAATCTTCAACTGTCTGACACTGCCGGTTGTCAGGATAATTTAGGAAAATGTCAGAAAAGTTTGTAAAGTGAAACAAATTTGTTTCATAAAAACAATGGTGCTTCAGTATTCTAATACAGGGAACCAAAGTACAATTAGGGGCTGTGCTTTTGAAGAATAGAATTATCAAAAGCAAATGAAAAGCATCACATAATCTCAATCTGTATTCTTGGTTGGCAAACCAAGGGTTGCCTCTATTCAAGAGACATTGGATGTGATTGTTCAGATATTGCATATGCATTAGATTAGGAGACAAATGCTATAGTTCTTTGTGTGTGTTTCTGCATCCACTGGACCATTTTAAGGCCCAAATGTACATAACAGGCACACCAGTTATATGTTTAATCACAGACTTTCTTTCTCTTGGATCATGCAGGTGAATGTGCTGAGGCTTTGGTACTTGTCTGTGTCGAACACTCTGTAGAACAGAGCGAATTAGAATGAAATATTGAATTCATTTATGAATAAGTGGGGCTGAACGGCCCCTTGTCGGAGCTTCTGCATGCATATTCAGTTGATGGAAACCTTTGGATGGGTCATTTCTCTCAGCTGCTTCATTAAATAGTGAAAGTCAAAAGCGCAATGCCTCCTGACAAAAAAAGAGACCAAGATCTATAGAGGTGGAACAGTGGTGATTTTTTTTTTCTTTGTTACAGCTCGAAATCTACATGATGAAAATGGACTTCAAGTCCAAAAATAGTTTAACAAAGGCGGATTTAGATTACAACAAGACCAACGTTCTTTCTACAGAATGGTTTCAGCATGTTATAAGATGTTAGATAAACTTAAAGAAATTATTTCGTAGATGTTTTCTGAGAATTTAAGATGCATTTAAGACTTGGGACAAAGACCAAAATCTCTATATGACTTACAAATAATTCAGATAACAATGGGTTGGAGGAAGTGTAAGAAAGAGGTTGTACTACCTAGAGCCAATCAGCAGCGGTTCCTTGACTATGTGTGTGTGAGCGTGTGCATTTGAGGAGGTGGGGGAAAGTGGAATCAAAGCTCAAGCGAGGACCCTTTGAAGCAAAGACACTGTTTCCTTGAACAACAGAGAAAAGACAGGTGATCTGGTTTCGTACGTGGCTCGTGGGGCAATAAATATGCGTCCCGAGGAGGTCGGGGTCATGTTTACCGCCACCTCTGTGGTTAAGCTGAGCTTTCAGCTGCTCGCGAGTGTATAAATATATCAGTTCGAATTCTGATGGCATTTTGAAAAGGTAAAATAATTACTCAGCTCCACCCCACCGGAGACAAGCACGCTATGATGAATACAGCCATTCCGAAAATGACTTGTCTCAAATGTCAGACTGCAGCCAATGTTTTCAGAATCAAAACTAATAGCACATGAACACAAGACATTTTCCTTTTTACCAGCTCCTTAATGTTCTGGGCTGCAAGATAGTGTAATCAACCATAATTATCTTAACTGCCTGTCACTTGGCTTCTTAGAATAATTAGAGTTTTACACGTGTTGTAATAGCGATGGCTGACACCAGAGATAAATAGGATGATGAAAGATGAACAAGGAGAGGAAAGTTTTCAAAGAATCAACAAAAGAAATACATTTCAAAGCGTTACTAAAAAGTCTCTTTCACACAGCAAAGTACAGTGTTGGGGAAAAAATTAAGAATTAAAATAAATAATTATAAAACAATTTTTTTGTGACAAATACAGTAAAAAATCAGCCATGGCGGAATCTTCTAGCATACAAATAGTTTTCCGAACGGTAAATTAGCTTTTCCAGATGTAAAGGTAAAAAAATTTGACAGAATAAAACAACAATACAGATATGTAATCTTCTATGCATTGTTTCCATTTGATGCAGGAAAGATTTGCACTCTTCAACAGAACACCTCAATTCTCCATTTCAGGTTTCCAGTGTGATCGAATTTGCACTTCAAACCATTGCGGCCATTTAATCAGCCATTGTGCGTGGCCAGCCAACCACTGCAGAATTTCTAAGCAAAATCTCAGACTGTGGCACACAAAGCTATCTTTGATTATATGCTAGCCTATGGGGAAACTTTATCAAACTCTTGTCCATGCTATGGCGAGCACCAGGTGACAAGCAACTGCTCAGTCGGAAGGCCACATTCTTTTCTGCATGCGGCGAGGAATCGCGCCTTTGATCCAAAGAAAGGCAGCTGCAAATGCCTCACCAGACACCACTCCCACCAATCGCGCTTCCACTCACTTCCACCAATCAGAGCCTTTCCCCCGGAATCAAGCATAATGCAGCCCACTGCTGCTTTTCAACATAGTGATTTTCCCTTTGAAAAATGATGAAAGCATGCGCCTCAAACAAATCAGCATTTCCAGACAAAAGAATGAAAAGTGTGGCCTACTCACCCAACTCATTGTCCGATTTATTGTCCATTTCGGTGTCAGTGAGGGTGAGTGCTGAGTTAGAGCGACTGGAGAGGCATGAATTCTGCCCAGACTTTGCACCCGTTCCCCATAGGGCCATGGTACGTTCTGGTGATACGGGTTCATGGTTCTCCGTAGCGACCGTTCCTCTGGAGTAGCTGCTGAGCGGGTGCGAGAGGCCGGAGTCAGGGCAGAGTGCCAAGCCTCTGCGAGTGGACGGCTCACAGAACCCGAGTTGCCTCAGCGAAAATGTCTGCCCTGTGAACAGCACGAGTTGTAAAGATTAATAATCCAAACAACAACACGGTAAAAAAAAAAGGAGAAGGTTACGTGGAAGGCTAGTTTTATCCATTTAGAGTCAGAACAAGTGACAACAATCCTCCAAAAACACTCTAATATCAAATAATTGATCAGATCAAGCTGTATTTTGTATCTTTACTGACTGCGTGACATTTTTAGGATTACTCTGTTTGAAATAACTGAATAGCAATGCAAGTGTGTTCATCTACACACCTATAAGAAATTGGAGAAAATATTGTATGTTGCCTATATGTCATTTATAGGTTTAAAAAACCTTTAAACACACCATGTTTTACAATGAATTATCAACATAAATTTGTTTTGTCTCGGAATAAGTTAAGCCACAAGAATTCAATTAAAGTAAAACAATACCTGCTATGCCTTTAAAAGCAGTGATCCCAGTGATATCTAAGCAAATAAAATAAAAGCATATTTTGGATACAAAGAACAGCCTCCTAAAACAATAAGTATATACTTGTTTTAAGCAATATTTCAATCACTTGGTCAACTACATTAAGTCACATATTTTTTATCCACCTATGCAGTATGATGCATGTAGCCCATGTCAAATATTATGAAATTATACTGGTGAAAACTATCCTCATTTTAGTTAAATGTGCATTAAATGTGAGATAAAACAAAATCTGATCCACTGCTCCTCTGGGATTACATGCAGAGAACAAATTTCGTTGTGTGAAAATACAATGACAAATAAAGCCTTCCTCTTCTTCTTCCTCTCATCTCAAAGCATACTTTCACTTCTACTGCAATGTTACTGATAACTGATATTTTGTTTTCAAGGTCGAACTTATGGTGGAAACAAACTCAACAAAAATCAAATTAAATTTGCATGGCAGATTTTTCGAATGTGCCCCTTTCCCTGAAAACCTTAAGACCAACATCTGACAGTGATAAAACGTTGGAGAAAACAGATTCCCACTAATCTATCTGCTACCCAAAGGGTTAAGGTTTCCCCCCAAATAAAGTCAAATCTGACTTTTTTCTGTGGTGACGTAAGAAGCAGCCATTAACTGTAAATGCTCTGCTGTTGAAAGACATAAAAAAAACAGTCATTCTTACCACAGCTTCATCATAATCCCATTAATCCTAAAAATAGGCACCAATTAGCAGCAAGAAAATCTAAGGGAGTTATGGATAGATTTTCTAATTGCAGTCTTATGAGCCAACTGAGTCCCATAAAACAGAACAAACCACTCAGACTTTTTAATTACAGAAATTAGAGTACTTTCTAACAGCTAATTAAAGGAAAAAGTTATTTACTGAGCATTTTTCCTTATTATTTTAAAACAGTACAGGACATGAACAGTTTTTATGTCATTATATCCCACTGCATTGCACTTCATTACACTCCATGGCTTTTCTCTGAGGGATATCTTTGTTTGACATCATTGAATGCAGGGATTGTGTTGTTTGTCCTTTGTCCGACTTTCAATTTGGGGAGAATTTAGTAAAAATTACAAACAACAAAATCCCTGCATGCATATTGGCTTCCTGTTTTTTCACATCAGTATGTGAATGATGACGAATGAGGATTTTGCTGTTTGTTGTGTTCACTGAAATCTTTCAAACTGTAAAATACAATATAATTTTGTACTTTTTTCCTCTGCACGTTTGGAGAGATAAAACTCTAAGATGACACTTCCTAAGATGTTAGTAAATTAATATAAAAGATTTTGTTCCCCAGCATACATTTGTGTCATCGTCAGTCAAAAATACGTGCCGATGGTTTCAAAAACCCGACATGCAAACCATTTAACCAAGCATTTGCTCTCTCTAACCTGGCCTGCTGTATTCCGTGCTCTCCTTGTGGACCATCTCCTTGACTCGGCCTCCAAAAAGCATTCGCGATGGGTCATGGTCAAAGGCCTGGAGCGTCTCACTGGAACTGTAGGACTTCTGTGTGGGTACGCGGCAGGCTCCCTCCTCCCGATCAGCTGAGGAGGCGGTGTAACGGCGTTCCCGATCCTTCTCCCTCTCGCAGTTTCTCTCCCTGTCTCTCTGGCTCTTGGACAGCGAGCAGAAAGGCCGCTGCTCCCTCACCCGTTCCATGCTGCCTGCATGCTGGGTATCCAACTCCTGTCCCTCCGCCGACGCTCTCCCCCGAGA
>OMOW01106922.1:0-13335 GCA_900312555.1 Lamprogrammus exutus
AGTACAAGGAGACAGAGTGGGAAAGAGGAGTGATGTTGTCTCCCTACCGTCGGGTGCATTTTAACATCCATTTGAATCAACGGTGTCTCGCCTGGTGTCATTTATTCAGCAGAATGTGACCGTGTGTCGCAGCTTTTGAAGGATCCCTTCATCAGTGACACAACTTCTCCGTTTCAGGTGGCTCTGAAAACTTTTTCGGAGCAGTGAGAGCATTTGCCTGAATGTTTCCGTGTCTCTTCAGCTTTTCTGATTCCATCTATCACAGTTTGGCAGGAAAAACATCAAAAGGAAACTGTCAGGCAGAGACAGAAAAAGACACAGACAGACATATAGGTAGAGACAGATAAACCCTGAGCTCATACTAAACAACCCTGAGCATCATCACCCTGCCAACTTTTAAACATTCACTCCACAATTATTGGCTGATGTATAGCAACCAGTGTCTCCATAGTGACACAGAGGCAGCAGCTTGATGTTGATCTGAAGGCCTGAAATGCACTGTGGCCACTGTGACGAGGCAAAAACGTAATGCAGGATACACGCACGCACACACAAACATACACATCTCAAACCACCCCTCTCCCTTCAAACATCACACCCTAATAGCTGTGATATTGAACAGTTGTCATTCAATCTTAAAGGAGAAATGCAAGCTGAGCCCCGAGATGAAAAAAGAGGCCGCCTCTCTCACTGTAATATCTCTCCACTGGCAATAAGTTCAGATTTCATTATACATTATGCAAGAGACAATCTTCTTCTCTAAATGAAATGTGCACGACACCTGGACGGCTGTCTGACCCGCTGGATTGGGAAATGAGAAGTCTGAAATTACCTGGATAAAAACACGCATTACGGGCACCTCGTTTCGGGGATTGGCACATTTCTTCATGGTAATGCCGGTCCTGTGGCGCCACCAGTCCATGCATGTTTGGGTTTCAGACCAACAATAGGAAAAAGCTGAGGAGGGAATTGGATCTCAGCGTATCCATGGAAACAGTCTTAACAACTAAGCGTCAATCACTTCTCTGAAAGGTTGCATCTGCATGATTGATAAGGATGAGTGCGGATGTAGACAATGAAAAGTCAGAACTCACCACTTTCAGTTTTGTAATTTGTGTACACACTACAGCAATACATGATTTTTTGATTGTGTAGTTGTTCCTTTTGAATGTAAATATGTATTATGCTCTTCTTGCATGTGAGTCAGAGAAGCTTCCTGCTGCTTAGACAATATATGGAGATTTCATGCTAAAAGATTCACGGTAAACAGATTCTTGTGTTCTTCTGATTAGACATTCTTTCATCTCCATATTAATTACAATGAATGCACTTGCAAAGACCAATCAAGGTCAAAGTCGAGACTCTAGACGTCTCACAACTTGAGGCCTCGGGGGTAAGGAACAGATGCTGCAGCAGAGTGCTGTTTTGATGGCCTCGACATAGCTACACTGACAGACAGTAATTTATCCGCCGACAAACTTTGTCGCCTCTTAAAATCCCTCAAAGGTGTTTTGTCTTTAAATTGCTGTTAGTGTCAACGTTGCTGTCATTTCTCAGCTCTCCGCTCCCTCCTCACGAGCATGGATTTGACACCACTCCTTACGAGTGTGTGCGGTTATCAGGGTGCTTAAGTCTGAGGTAGTGTTTGCGTACATGCGTGTCTGTGTGTGTGTGTATTTGTCATATTCTTATTAGAAGCATTTATCTCTTTTGTGTGAATCCCTGCGGTGAGACTAGCATTGCTAATTTGTTCAAACTGCAATACTGTTTATGTTGTTAAATAAATAAATCCATTGTTAAATTTTTTTCATTTTGTATTGTAAAGTCTGATTGCACCAGAGAAATATAGATTTTTAATGCAAAAAGCTCCATGTCAATTTTTGTGTAAATCAAGCCTTTCCTCATAAAGTGATAGCATGATCTATGTTTACGGTATTTGATAACTAGTTTGTGTCCATGCTGACACAGAATAGCAGGCAACTTTGGTTTCTTGACCTTAACCAAGTCATTTAGTTGCCAATAACCTTACCTTTACCGTGAGGGTGGCACAATCTTGGAATCTGGACTCAAATGCAAACTTTGACAAATCGACGACGACTCGTCTCTATGAGAATATCATCAAAATGCACAAACCAGGCAGGCAAACTCAAACTCCAAAGCAAGGCTACAGAGACAATCTAGCAGAGAATAAAGGAACCTGAACGCCATGTTTACCGGGAGGCTGAAGCGGCCTTTGGGAGCAGGTGGGGAATGACCAGCTCTGAATTTTGGGAGCTGGAATGCATTGTGGAAAATGTAAAAGCAACCAATAGAGATCAGGATTTTTGTTCCGTGGATAAATTGGATACATATAAGTTTTGTAAAGGGAAGATGTCATTTAATCAAACCAGAACTCTTAGAGTGCAAAAAGCCAAGATACCAGTACAGATACCAGATGCTAGACTGGCCAGAAATATACTTGATAAACAAAATTGAGGCGTAGAAGACATTCACCGCCTCCATCCCAGGCGCCCTCTCAGTCTATTCGCCTGGATATAATACAATCAAAGTGATTCCTGTGTAGCCGCCGTGTTTCTCTCCCAGTGATGCCCTCCATCATACCTTTATTCATTACAGTGCATCTGGAGGAAGCCCGGAGAGAGAAGCTCCTTTCTCCCCGGAGACAGTGGACTGACTGGCCTGAGAGGTTAAGAAAGTGATGGTAAAGGCCAGTTAATGATGTTGAGCATGCGAGAGGCGAGGAAGCTGGGTCTCTTAGCAACAGCTCCTCCTCTGCAGACTCTCTGATACTGGCTGGAATAAACAGAGTTTGGTGTGTGCGTGCATGCGTGCGTGCGTGTGTGTGCATCTACGTGTGGCCATACGTATTGTATGTGTTTGCCTAACTGCTGCGGGTTTCATCTGTTAGACAACACAAACAGCCTCACATAATGTCACATTATTTTCTGTTTCAGTCCAATTAGTGCTGATTTCTCTAAACGTCTCATGGCAACTCGGTCTCAGAAACCACTTGTTTGTGTGACTTTGTTGTGTGTGTTCGTTGGCCTTGTGTGTGGGTACGTAATGAATTCAGCTGAGCAGTACATTTAAGAAATTTCACACTGTAACATCAACAGTGCACATCATCAGCCAATCTGTGCCAACTGTTTAGACGCTTTGGTAAAGCTGTGATGTGACTCTGTGTGTCAGTGTGCGTGTGTGTGTGTGTGTGTGTGTGTGTACTCAAATTCAAATTATGACACACATATATACATATATACACACGCATGTCTGTGTTTAAATCTTTCTTGCAAATGCACATGAATATGACTCGTGTGTGTTAATGTGCAATGTGATCTACATTTTCTTTGGAGATGTAATTCTAACACACATCATATGAGGGTATTGCGCCCTCTTGATTTGAAACCTGGGAACTGCAGTTTATTCACCAACTCAAACCATGGCTGTTTATTTATGGCTATTTACGCAAAATGAATGGATGAATGGATGATCATTGAAATGATTTTCCATACAGATCTGATCTCCTCCAAGGAGGGACAACCCATCTTCCAAATTATTACTAATGATTAAGTGCAATTATTTGTTATCTACCCTTGAAAAAGAAAATCCTATTTGCATATTTTTATCCTCCAAAATAAGGTGTATCTCTTTTCAAAATAATGGGATGATTTTTCATTTGTGATATTTTTTGACACTGACCCTCATGCTGTCTCTCCAGGTCTGTGCTAAACAAACCACTGACCGTGATGAATAAACAGACCCAGGCCTCTTTCTGTTCATCTGGTATCCAACATTTTACATATTTTTTCAACACTTTGCAGTTGTTAGCCATGTGATCTGCATTAAGTGACTGTGAGCGCAGCAGGATTGCATTGGTTCCAGCCTCTCAGAGAGGACCACCCTGCTGAGTTTTTGCAATACAGTTTACTGAGAGTGGTGAAAACAACAAAACGCATCTTCTGAGCTGCTTTCCTGAGGGTAAAATACGTCGATGATGAGGGGAAATCAGGGTAATGACGAGACCCCCTAAAGTTTACAGGCAAACCAAAATAGCAGCTCTGTAAGTCATTTTTCTATAAAACAGAGTCCATGGGTCCATCCTGCGTATTTGTCGGTCCTTTCCCCTTCACTCGTGCTCATTATTTTAGGCCTGAGAGCTTTGAGGCAGTGTGTCTGAGGCCTTGGGAGTCCATCAGCACAATTCAATTAAGCCTCCTGATAATGAGAGCTGGCTCAGGACTTAGCGGGGAGCACAACTGATACCATTTGGTCACACATTGCTAACCACATGTGTGTGTGTGTGTGTGTGTCTGTGTATCTTGTGGGATCCAAATGCGCCTACAACAAAAGAGAATCTAAAATGTGTTTAGGTGAGGGACTGACCTCATAAGAAAAGGGTTGTTTTTTGTGTGTGTGGTAGAGAGATCTATGGGTCAGAAATGTGAGGACACCCGAGCTCTGAGAAAACGGCTTTAATGAAAATGTATCATTTGAATCTAATGGAACAAAAGCTAAAAAGCAGAGTCTTTCACGTTTCTTAAAAAACAACAACAAAGTAAAATGGGTGATGTACATCAACAGAAAGAGAAAAAGCAAATACATAATTCCACTAATTCCATTGATTTGTTGTAAGTAGTTCATACTGTGCAAAAAAGGGTATATTCTTATAGAGATCACATGAACATAATGTGAAACATTGAGTTGTTGTTTGTTGTTTCAAATAAAATTTAATCCGATTCATGAGGGCACAGAAGTAAATCAGGGTTTTATCAAATACTAAGTGATTAAAATTCTGCACGTAGGCTGTTTGATTGATGCTCACAGACTAACACGCTGTGATGCAAGCGGTTGTCCTCGACACCGCTCTGCTCACTGAAACAAAGGTGATCAGTGACATCTATCGGTGAAAAGCGGTATGGCACGAACAGTATTTTGGATACAGGTCTGATATGATCAAAGTACAACGCTTTAATCATGGATTCAGTGCTTTCCCGACATACATTATACAGCTGTAACCTTGCAGGTGCTTCGTCAGACTTATTGTTAATAATTCAGTAGCCTGCATATGGGGCAAAGCCATATGTTACATATTATTGTAGACCGGAGGAGGATCGATTTTTTAAATTATAAATTCCCACCTTAACAACATTTGTACTCAAGCACAAAACCAGTGAGTCCTGATAAGAAAGTATCAAGCCTTGAGTAATTTTTAAACAGGGATAACACGTCTAAATCTGTATATTGGTCATGGTGGCAACTTTTCAGCATTATAAATACGTTCAGGAACATGTGCAAAGTAAAGGGAACTGATCCTTGTGACACCAGATGTGTTCTTAAGCGGGATTGTGCTCCCCATGGCCATTAAACTGACTTAGATGGGGAGTAGAATTTGTGGAGCTCTCCTTTAAAATGCAAATGTCTCCACTCCAGCACCACGGTCAGTTCCAGAACAGATTTTTCCTGGAATCCTGGAAGTTTTGTGCGACATTTTCAGGTGTGGAATAAAACCCATCACTCATTTTCCAAACACAAATAATGAAACAGACTTTATGTATCAGACAGCTTAATTGTAATATTGCCTTTCATTGATTGTAAAGACAGGACGTCCACTCAGCCGCATTAACGTAATTACGCAACGCGGCTCTGCTCCTTTTCATCAACGCATCTCTATCAGGTTGCGTGAGATTTGTGCTAAAACTTCCTTTCTCAATGGTTAAAAAAAATGATATTTTCTGGTTTTCACGGAGGTTATCGTGCTGTGTCCATCCGATTCTATAACTAGAAAGCACATAAAGCTTTGCACGGTGTCCGTGCGGAGGACAGATGTGTGCATAAGTGACATAACAAAGTAAAACCGCAGAAATTCCGGTTGTCTCTGAAAAATAAAAGCCTTTGGAACGCTGCAACGCCGATATCGAATAAAATAGAACAGAATCAACCCGTTATTATGAGAACGCACAGCTGTTTGAGGCCATGATAGTGGTCAATATGTGTCACTGTTATCTATTCTGCATGGCTTTGCAATAATAAACTTTACTCGTTTAAACGTATTGTGTTTTACTTGTTTCAGCGTGTTTGTTTAACGCTTTTATCGGATGGGTCAAATCGCCCTATTTCCGGTCAAGCCCCGTCTCTCTTTGACGCGCTTTACGCAGTGGATTGACGCGGCTGCGCATCCCTGCCCGCGCTGCACGGAGAGAACTCAAAGGTGCAGACACCCGTCTGAGGAGATCAGTGGAGCAGCCTGCAAGCGCACACGGTCACACCGGGAGACGGCGTATCGGTCTGAATTTGCCCGGAGACGCAGGAGATCTCCGTCCTCGTCTAGGACGCAAACAGGCGACGAGGAGCCGGGTGGAGCTGCGGCGGAATTGTTTCAACTTTCCCGTGATTTCCTGGAAGTTCCAACAGTGTAAACGTCACCTAGTGGGGAATCTGGCATCGTTGAAACATTGATGTAGAATGTGCATGTGTTGACTTTATAGAAGGGCTTTTTTGTAAGCGTTTGGAGGACTTCCGACCTGCTGTGTGTGGAGATTCACGTAGTCACCGCGGGGCCGTTGCAGGAGGTTTATCTGCTGCACAAGTGGGGAAGGATTTCGTGCATTTTGAAGAACTCAGTCACCAAATGATTTCTGCTGAGTGACTGAACCGCAGGGCCATCAGGACTGAACTCCAGCAGGCTTCACCTTCCTTTGTTTCGCCACCACCATCATTGTGCAAGCCAGGACTATGTTGATGAAGGAGTACCGCATCTGCATGCCCCTCACAGTAGAGGAGGTAGGTAAAGTTTGCTTGGTTTTCCTGACATTTTGCAACTGCTGCTGCCTGATGATGATGAGGATGATGAGGTTCGGGGTGATGAGGATGAGGATGAGGATGATCTCCCTCTTTACTGATTAGCTTCAATAGGAAATCCATAGCCATCACCCCTTCTGCACGTTTTTTGGTTTTGTTAGCTGTAATTTAGTTAGAGATTTATTGCACAGTGTTCAGTAATGCACCAAACAATAAGACAGGTGCGGTCTGGCAGCCACCGCTGGGAGGCGCTACTGTTGTCTCTTCAGCATACTGTCGTGGGTTCAACAGAGGCCTGCAGTCAGAAATGGTACACAGGATAAAGCAGGGAGATGAAGAGTAAATCATCATCTATTTAAATTTGAGCGTTAAAATTATGATTGTGATATACAGCCTGATCCCTTGCATTAGCACGTACACTGATGAAATGTGAATTGCTTTCTGTTGCACTGCTCTGCATGCATATGATCCGAATGTTCACCGCAACACTGCAAGAGCATCGAGGCCATGACCTCTTTCGCCTTCTTTGTGCTTACTTTTTGTTTTTCATTTCATTGCAACTGCAGTGAGGATTACATCGATTACATAATTTTGCTCATGTTTGTAAACCTGTGTGTGTGTGTTGGAGTGTATTCAAGGTGAACGAGGAGATGAGGCAGAGAGAAATATTTGTCTGCTGAACTTTCCCTCCAGGTTACAGTCACACACAAACCGTATCAGTGCATCAACACTGCTGTGTTCCTAGGCTGCAAATATGATGCGATGGTGAACATTCAGTGCTTAGCAGTAATGGCACAAATTGACTCTCATGTTTCATGTTTATATGCTCTTGATTCATATAATGGCAGTGTGTTGCCTAGAGATGTGTAGTGCGTTTGTAGCGCTTGCCTGGTTTTGCTTGTGTTCCTGCTGTAAGCGCAGATGTGTCATCTCAGTGTTCCCCGACACTAAACAGCAGATGTTCCACTTGAAGTGTTTGCTGAGTTTTGCTGGTGTTATAAAATCTAGATTTTACACACCATTTAATCCTTTATGCAAGTGGAAACAGTCCAGCCCACTTCAGAATAAGTGTGTTACCATAGCGCAGTGGTTCTCAACGTGGGAGGCGTGCACCCCCATCACGTCAAAGCTTTTTTTTTTTTTTTACATCTTACATCAATATGCACCCCTGTTATATGGATGCTGGCTGCATTGTGCTTGGGTCTTAGTTTTTACTACACCTCACGCCTGTGTTCGTCATTCTGATTGGGCAAAAAGAGGGCCCAAAAAATATAAATACCAACTGGCTGACGTCAGAACCGGTCTGTAATTCTCATCAGCCATTCTGGAAAAAATAGTACGTTTTAATCGCTTCATACTGGCCAATCAGCTGATCTGATCGGATCTTGCGTTCAAACAGCCAATCAAATCCATTGTAGCATTCTGTGTGTAAGCAAATATGGTGACCGTGGCGAGCGAGAGATTTGGTAGTGCATCCGAACACGACATTCGGAAGGCTGCCGTCTTGTTTGGTGTGGTAAAGGATAAACAGACAGAATACTTTATATATGATAACTTTGATGCTCTGTCACTGTCTGTGTTCCAACCACAGGTCCCCAATTGCGGCACGTCACGACTCACTCAAATCGCTTTATAAATGAGAGCGAGCGGACCCGTGAAGGAGAGGCTGCATACATGAATGGGATTAAGAGATTTCAGGCCTTTTCTAAATATCCATGACATATGTGGCTTGAGTGGTGTATGAGGTGAAGCACGCCAGGCGAGGTAATGCATGTGGCGGTCGCTTACTCCATTTATAAGACAGTGGATCATTTACATGCTCGAGTAAATCGATTAAACTCGCATCATCCAGATCACGCAGATTTAACGCTCGATTTAAACAGATTTCAATTTAAGAATGTTTGCTCAACATTTGGCAACACTGATGCCTTAGATTTGAATTGAAACAAAGTAAAAGTAAAGACATTTTTTCATTACATGGTACCTGAAAGGGCATGAAATGCTTCCAAAGGGGAATGTGACAGTAATGGTTTGAGAGCCACAGCCATGGTGTGTGTTTCACTAAGTGAGCACAATTAAATTGCACATTGCTCAACTGTGTGTTTCAGTGTGTGAAGGCATCATCCTTTATTAGCGTAGTCAAGCAAAACCTCATTGTGCTGCTCTCGGCTGTCATTCATACCTGCATCGTAACGTGTGAAAGACCTGAAGGTTTCTCCTGGACGCCATCGATCCATATTGTGTTTGATCGGCCTGCCCCTGACCCTTAAATAGTTTCTGTGAGCTTCTACTTTATAATTACATGGATGCTGCTTTATCGTTATCTTGTCCCATGGCTATCTGGCTCCATCGCTTCGCCTCACTGGTGATTGAAGACTCTGTTGCCTGCTAATGGCTACATCTGTTGATGCGCTCTGTTATTAACTGGACCCGAGCTACTCTATTGATCTGTTATCAACTTGACAAATGAAAATTGGTAATCTGTTGGGTTTTTTTTTGCAGCATGTGAGTGTGTGCGCACACAGCATACTGATTGCAGTATGATACTTAAGTGTGAAAATGACAACGTTTCCAATCTAAAGTAGCAGCAAAATCACAAACTGTTTCTTCTTCACTCACCGCAGCAGAAACCAATGAAGTAGTCAATATTTTCCAGCGGTGTACTCAACTGCCATGGCATAAATTATACTATATTGCTATTTGCGCACGAGAAAATTGGTGGAACACACACAGCATTCATCTCATCCAGTCATGCAGTGCAATGGTTTTCCTTGAATGTGGTGGTCTGGTGATATTGTGTGCAGTGTGAAAGTACCACTTGACAGCCATGAAGCAAGACATCTCCCCTGCTGGCAGCACGAGACCACATAAATGCAACACAGCCATGCTGCAGTTTAAATTCAGTGGCATAGCAACGCATACAATAGCATAATCTTCAAAGAGTGGGGTTCTTTCCTGCTTACTATTCAACTAACAATGGTTTTCTTCAACATTCAGACTGTATAAGTGGAAAAAACAGACATGCTCACGCAATGATTCATTATATGCCACACTGCAGGTAAAAAAAAAATGGTATTGAGCTTTCAAATGTGTTGTTGTGTAGTTTAATCTAAGGTTTACAGAATCATCTGGTTGACAGCAAAGACTGGACTGTTTTTCTTCGTTCATAGTCAAATTAAAAGTAAAAAACATGTTGTCAGAAATGTTAAGGACAAGGCTGTAGTAATCAGTATAGTTTTTACAGTTCCACATAGATGGCCTGTATTCATCTGAGTGAATTTAAAGTGATATTTCTTAACCTTTTCTTCTTAAAAGAAAAAAAATTAAAATTGAACGCTTATTTTCTATGGCGTTTTTGTTGTATAAGTCAATCGACTGATTTTTTTGTTTTCACACGCATAGGATTATTCATCAATCATGGCGGACCTGACATTCCTGGAGAAAATGGCGCATGCAGGCCCATGTCACAAGACAACGTTGTCGACTTTTAGTGATGTCTGAGGAAGTGTTGCGAAGGCTACAGTAGGTTTGCGGCGTGGCTTTTTTTTATTGCTTGTCCACTTACCACTAACGATGTTATAGAGGAAGACTGTGGACGCTCAAGTCAGAAACATCAATCATCAGTCCAACAGTCCTAAACACGCGTCTGTTACTCACACTGATGCTCCTTCTCTGTAGTTGCTGTGCTTGTATGAATACTGAATACTGTCTTTGATGGAACCTGCAGCACGATAGAGAGAGAGCGAGAGAGAGAGAGAGACACCTGTTTTGATGAAGGTGACATCAGTCGGTGTAAGGTCAGTCTCTCGGGGTCTCCATATGTTCTGTGTCGTCCCTGCACACCGAGCCGCCCCACGGCCTCGGCCCGAGACCGGAGATGTTGTTTACGTCCCCAAGGTAACGCTGCGACTAACGACGAGTCTGTTCCCTCATTGTTGTTTTTTTTCTTCTTCCCCCGCCGCCCCCGCAGAGCTCGTATCTCAGCCATACAGCGACCTGCCAGACGGAGAGGAACACGCTCGCTCAACTCATCCGCCTGACGTCAAACGATGAGTCAGAGATGGAAACAGTGACAGGGGAATGCTTGTTTAGAACTCTCTGAATTTGCTTCCATCAGCATAGCATGTAATCGTTTCCTCAAAATCAGTCTGTTTATAAACTTTATGGATGCACGTAGGCAGTTTTAGAATATGTCATCCCCATCCCGTGTCCTTGTTTCAAACAATACGAGAGCGATGCCTTGCTTTTCACTTGAAACTAGCCGAACCCAAACAACCCAACTGCTTAGTAGAATTTGTCTCCCTTCTCTTTATAAAATACCAAACGAAACTTTATTCTTTTCCCTTTGCTCTGTTCTACACTTGTACCAATGAATGTCTCTTCCATTCCATTTTTATCGTTCACATCTCGACTACCGTAGCAGTTTGCGCTCAGCTTCGTTGCCATATCGAGGAGAACTTTAATTGCCTCACCGATTACCTTGAGGTTCCCTCTGCACTCAATTAACCATTGGGTGGACGGGGAGTGGAGAGTGGCGAGCGGCAGTTGGGATTAGCGTTAACCCCTGCTTGATTTGCTCTTAATGTATGAGCACTTGGGGGAGTGGGGGCGGGGTGATTGGAGGGAATAAGGGTGACATCCTTATCATGTTAAATAACAAGAGGAGGGTCAGTTTGCCAAAGTCTGCTAATAAAGCCACAGGTCTAAATGAATCCCTTGGGTCATTAGCATGCAGCTCAGGTCCATTTTTAGTCAGTGTGCTGCCGTTGTTCACTTGACAGAACGTCTCCAGATCTGCAGTAAAGACATTAAAGAAGGTGATGGAGAGCTGCGGGCTGATTCTATTTCTGGTCTTTTTCGTGATGTACAAGAACATCCGTAGCAAAACTGTCAAATCGACACTGTGTCAGTCCATATCGATTTGATTTACATTCAGTATTTTTGACTCGACCGTCAAACATGCAACTCGGCGTGAGTAATAAGAATGATAACAGAGCACTGATGTGGCATCAATCACCCAGATGTTTTATGTTCTCTGTTCTCTGGCTCTGGTTCAGTCCTGCTGCTCATCTCTGTTCTGTCCTGCGTCCATTTGTGTGATTTCTGCGGCTGTCTAGCTGTCTGAAGGGCACTGAATGCGTCTCCACTGTGAGGATGAAATGTGACGTTTTCAGAGGTTGCCTTCACACTTTGTCTCGGTACATTACTCAGCGAACAACCTTGTTGGTCACTACAACGCAATGTACTAACACCTGGATGTGCTAACACCTCTGAATGTCAAGGTAGAGTCATCATGAACCTCGCTGGCACTACAGCATGGGACTATTTGAACATCATTAGAGATGATTTTATAATCCACGAGCTCCCTTTGCCGCCTATCTGCCCCATCGCTAATATCTCTCAGCGGAAATTTCATCACCCGTGGTAAATGTCGAAGCATTTTCTGGATGATGGAGGTTAAAGTGAATGGCAGATATCATCAGCTCGAGTTCTCTCTCTCCATCTGGGCTTCCAACCCAAACCCCACCAGCTGCTCCCTTAATCCTTAATCTTTGTCAAAATCTGTCTTCCTGCACTATATCCACTATAACATAGGTCAGCATCCTGGTGCACGTGTGGCAGAGTTCACCAGGGGGCCATTCACACTGGCCCACAGGTACTGGAGATACAACTACTCATGCAATAGCAAGCAGGGACACGGATCACACTAAATCAGTGAGGGCAAAGTACCTTTGAGTATACTTGTCAAGAGTGCCGTTTCTCACAAACAGCAGTGAAATCGCTCTGGTGAGAGTTGTCGGTGACTTTCTCTGTGCCGCTGATGCAGATTAAATGTCTTTGTCTGTGGTCTTTTGGCGTAGTTTGCCATTATATCCTCATCTCGGAGCAGCTCTGAAGAGATTTCACTCACCCTCATCTGGCATTCAGGTTACGTTCACACTCAGGACTTCAGCCTCAGCTCCACTGTCACAAGTGGACTCCCAGGATTCAGTGCCGGGGGCCCTCTTCATCATTGTGTTCCTCATCTGCCGTACATGCTGTCCCTGTCAGATCCTCAGGTTCCATTGTCTCAGCTTCCATTGTTACGCTGATGACTCACAATACTTTATGTACTCTAAGTCACTGCCAGCCTCCCTTTATACTAATTAATTCTTTGCTTTTCCATCGCTCACTGCCAATGGAAATCATTGGCTCGCCACCTGGTTTATTATTGCGATTTCATTACAGTGTTCTCCAACCAGTTTTTGGCTCGCACTGCTGACGGGGGTGTTTTAAAGGGCACAGAAATATTAATTTGTGGTTGGAATTAAATGGTTGGAATCAAATGAAACATTTCTTTTTGTTGTTGTTTGTTTTTAACATCTTAATCTAGATAGATAGATAGATAGATAGATAGATAGATAGATAGATAGATAGATAGATAGATAGATAGATAGATAGATAGATAGATAGATAGATAGATAGATAGATAGATAGATAATTTATTAATCCCGAGGGAAATTCAGGATCTAATCTTGTAAGTAATCTTTAGACATG
>OMOW01106924.1:0-11523 GCA_900312555.1 Lamprogrammus exutus
AAACAACGCGAGCATGATGATAGAGAAACGTGCCTGTCTATGTGTATCAGTCTCGCCCCCCACATGCTCTATATGAATGTGTGTGTTTGCGCGCGCTCAGCGGAGAGGTTGTTTCCTGCCAAGTAGAGAGCGGAGAGTCGTCTTCAATGTTTCACAAATATTAGCAAAATCATTGATTACAAAACACGTTAAGAATTGCATTAATTGAACAGACGAGCCATCCTCATTAGACGGGCGACTTCAGAAAACACTGGTGGCAATTTGACGCATGCGTAGTAAGTATTAAAAAGTTTGCTGAAAGCGCTGCATTTTCTATATACGCCACACAGTTTATGGGCTTAATGAATGAATGAAAGAATGAATGAATTATCTTAATTTACATTGCACTTTTTACAGCAGAGACATCTCTAAGACACATTGAAACACACTAAAACAGGCAATATTGTCAAAGTAACAGGCCTATGTCATATAAATAATTTAATTTAAAACCAATACATAGGCTAGATAAGACATGGGATTAAAAACATGTTCCCCCTTAAAATTACCTTGTTTACTTTCATTGAATAAGACTGCATTTATGTTTCTAGTAAAACAATACAGTAACCATCAATGTGGCCTGTCTTGATAAACCTTACAGTGAAAGTGTCAATAAATAAAAAAATAATAATAAATGAGGTCTAAGGATTTATAATTAAAAAAAAGTTCTGATCAGTCAGGAATAAGCGTGGTTTTAAATATTAATAACTATGTACTGACTGTGTGGGCTAAAACACACAAGAGGCCTTATTCTCCTTTACAATAATTGACCACATGTTTACAATGGGGTAGGCAAACTCATTAAAATATGCAATAATTAAGATCAGTGTATATGATATAATAGTGTCATTAGAATGCGCCAGAGGCCACCAAATTTGGGGTTTTATGGCCAGACTTTTTCTCCGGAGGGGCATGTCCCTGGACCCCCATGGCTGGCCGCTTTTTCCCACTGGCTGGCTGCGCCATATGCTTGTCGAAAGCCTGAAACAACCACTCCACGTGTTTTGAATTTGTTTGTTTATATACATTGAAATATGAGCGAGGTGTTAGTTTACATAAATCCCCCCCTTGTGAGACAAGTCCTAAATGATACATGTCTAACTTGTTTGTTTTGTTTACGGGAACTATCACTAAATTTAATCGCATGAAGACTGAGAGCAATAATGAAAAGTAAGCATGTGCTTGAGTTTGTGAGCGGAATTTTTGGGATTGTAGCTACAGTCCGAAAGGAAACATGATCTTGTGACTTACACCCCTCGTCTGATTATTTGTGTGAACTGAGCACCATAACGTCAGAGACATGACAGAAAGCAAGAAAGTCTTCTACACAGGGCAATGAGCTTCTGTGTTGTAGTTAAAGTGATGGAAGAAGCAGATTTGCTAACTGCAGTTGACCACTAGATGGTGACAGCAAGTTATCATTGGAGTTGATGTATAACTCATTCATGTTCATACTTGTCACCTGGTCTCTCTTCAGGCAGCAGTATAAAGAGCGGCTGAACCTCCCCATCAAAGCCATGATTGGCTACCAGTCACATGACGACACGTCCAGCAAGAGTGGATCCACCACCAAGAACATGTACTCTGTTTGAAGAAAGTGAAATCCTCTGTTTCAACTCACTGTAGATTTAAACAATTCCCAACCTGCATCACATTAATTTTCTCAGTTGTCAACTACTGTAGTGTCCTTCCTTTTTACTGAACAGCTGTTTAAGGAGCATATCCCCCAAATGCAGAAATGAGCTTAGTGTGTGTAGGTGTAAATGAGGAGGAAGAGGAGAAGAGCTTATTCACAGATTTCCTTTTAGAATCGAAATAATGAATAGCAGTGAGTGGCCTGTAGCTTAGCTGAGGACTTTTTTCAGTTACATATGGCTTGGATTAAAAAATAATAAAAACTTGACTAGAAAAGCTTGTTTTTGTCAGTTCTCACTCTAAAGTGTTTCACAAAAGATTGCAGACAACTTTACAGAGCAATTTTAAGGGCAATTTTAACTTGATTTATCCAGAAGTGTTAAGCACGAGTTGGGCTTTCAGGCGTGCCAGCTCAAAAGACTACAGTATGTTAAAGATTTGTAAAAGCTGTGGTCACACTCCAAAGTGTCCGATTTGGATTTGAGGCCACTTATTGTTTCAGCCATGCTGGAATTGTGGAATTTTGCTTGTAGTGCTTTTTGAACTTTTTCTTCCCCTTACATTTATTTATAATGTATGCATTGCAGTTGAATTACTTAGTTGGAAAACATAATGAAACTCATGTTTTTGTTTCTTTTTTCATTTTGTTATGAAGCTTAATGTGGACTACTGCATATAGACCATTTTTTTTACAGTGTACCATACAGTAAAGATGCCGACAGAATTAGTTGTTTTTCACTGTTTTCTTCCTAACACACCTGTAGATACGTCGCACTGCTCTCTGGGTGGATGCGAAAGAAAGATATTCATTGTGAAATGATTTTGCTCATTGTATCTTTATTATCTGTAATTCCAGGATGTAAATTGCCTTCTTTCAAGTAAAGGTTAAGTGCTTTGCATTAAAACCAGAATCATGTGGCCTCCTTTTTATCAATCACATTTACATCAGTGATACTCAAATACAAATACAGCTTTGAGGTCCTGGTCCTCTTGCTGAATTTTTACTGTCAAACCTCTTGGAACAGTGGATTAATGGAATGATATGTAAATGCTCTGCTGAGCCCCGTGACATTGACTGACTGCATTTAACACAGACCAGCAGACATAACTTAGCAATAGAGGAATTACATCCACTGCTCTGAACAAAAGCGTTTTCATTTTCAGTTCTCATTCTAGGTTCTACGTGCAATGGGAGCCATTAAAACATAATTTCATTCAAAAACCACATGAATTTTATTGATATGTGTATATGATATTCCACTCCATGTCGTGATGTATAGTTCTCTTTTCTTGCACAGTAGTTGACAATAACTTAAAATGACTGTTTAGTGCACATTTGGGAAATAGCCACACTTTCTGCGTCTGTGGAGCCACTAGGGTCCACGTGACATAAACGTAGTAATCGGTCAACTGACCAGACTGTGTCTGTGTGGACCTGAGACTGGGAAGAGTTGACTGTGTTCAAGCAGAAGTGAAAGTGAAACAGATTTGTGAAGACCACGAACAAAACTTGAGGGAAAAGGCAGCATTCCAGCTGTGTCCACAATCAGCTGCTCCATGGCTTCATTAAACACTGGGACACATTTTGTGTCCTCTGGGTGCTCCCGTTTCCTCCCACAGTCTAAATACATGCAGCTTAGGTCATTTGGAATCTAAGTTGGCTAAATGTGAGTGTCTGTCTGCATGATAGCCCTGTGATAGATGTAGATCAAATACATAAATGATAGGCTCCAGCTGCCCATGACCCTGCACAGGATAGCGGGGGGGATGTGTGGAGCACATCCGTGAAGTATGTACAGAACCGTTGTCATTGTCTGTGTCCACGTAAGTTTGGAAGTAAAATCAAGGCTTAAGATGCAGGTGCAGAAATGTTGGTAGACAAAATGAAGCAGTGAAATTAATTTAACTGAGAAAATCACCAGATAAAACTATTCTGAAGATCAAACTCACTAATAATCTCCATTCTGCTCCATCAGTGTGAGCTTGTCACATCCTTTGCCAATTACTTGCTGCTACAATGTGACCACTGGAATGATGGGGGAGCTTCTGTGTTTGCTATACTCAAGGACGGCATGGCTCGGGAAGTTTGAGCAGTCGTCTAGGGATTGGAAGGATACTGGTTCGATTCTGGGTCTTCTGTCGAAGTGTTGTTAAGCAAGACACTGAACCCGTAACCCCCTAAGTGCTCCTGATGAGCTGGTTGGCACCTTGCATGGCATGACGCTGCTATCAGTGAATCAGTGCGTGTATGAATATGAGGTATATGTAAAGAGCTTTGGATAAAAGCATTATATAAGTACAGACCATTTACCATTGCAATGCAAAAAGGGGTTTTAATGGAACCTACTTGTGATACTCCAGCAGTTTTACAAAATGTCATGATTTTCAGGTCATTAACATCTGAGCTCAGTCACTGACATTGTGTTGATATAAACTGCAGCATTCTTGAGATGTTTGGCGTTCACTTACCAGGTCTGTAGGCCCTTGAATGGACCCTTATGGATCCCTGTGCTAATACTTCAACAGCACAAAGGCAGATCGTATCTTGTGGATTCCCAATTAGAACTGTGTTATGTTATAATGACTGTTATTTGTCTTTAATGATTATAATGCTAATGTCTTATAAACTCTATTTTCTTTAGGTACTATTTTTCCTTACAACGCCCTGCATGCATGTGTATCTCCGCCATATTCTCTCAGCTACTTCATGTTAAAAGTACAGACGTTTCAGGGTAAAATGTCATTCTGTGGCACCGGGGAACATACTTGCATCTGAATAAATTTAGAATCTCTTGTATTGTAGGTTGTAGAACATTCAACATGTTTAGCATAGGGTTCCACAAGGATCCATTCAAAGGCTTACAGACCTGGTAAATTTATATGAAATATCTCCACAATGCTGCAACTTACAAAAAAAGCGATGCCAGTTTGACAGTTTGCACATAATTTGCACAATTAATTGCACAGAAATTATGAAATTTTGAAAGTTGAGTGTTACTTTAAATATGAGGTTGAAATGTTTGTTCATGATTAAATTGTTTTTCTGTCTGGATGTGCCACAGTGTCATGGAATAAACTGAGGTACAGCACTGAAGCAAGAAAAATGGAGAAAACACAGAGACTAAATTCTTTGATGAAATACATTAAAAGGTCCCATATTGAGCATAACATACTGAGCAAATGTCATTGCTCCACTCTGCCACAATATTAAATCAACTGACCACACCTGACATATTTTGTACTGGATAGATTGGAGACAACACCCACAAGCTGTGGGTAGTGCCAGCATTCTTTTTAACAATGTAACATGTGACCGTCACAGTGTAGTCATCCAGTCAAACAGGATTGTGAGACGTCACAGGGATTTCAAAGGCTATGTTACTAACCTGTCTGAACGAACTGCAGCGTCACAAAACATGTGAGGCTGTGCTCAGTGCACTGTGAACATAGTTTTAGTAAATAAATAAAGCTATATGTAAGTTCTTAGGTTCACTAAGGAAAGTTAAGATCAATATTAAAATCCACCTGGCTCCAGCAGCCTGAGACCCCCGTGTTCCCTTTGGTGTTACTGGTGCCTGCTCTGGGATTCCAGACAATCACTCAACATTTATCATCAATATCACCCTCATAGTCTTCTGTTCTTCCCCTATGATAACACACCCTTCCTCAGTCCACATATGAAAAAGAAAGTATAATCTCTTTCTATTCTCTCTTCATCAGCAGTGTTATGGAAGCTACCTTGAAACCGTAGCTTTTAAACCTACAAACTACTTATGATTTACTAGATTGCTCCACTACCATTTCAGAAGAAATAATAGCAACTACATTGAAGCTACTTCAAGGGGTAATATTAAATATTTGTGCTGTTTAACTGATAAAGCAAATAAGCAGAAAAATGTGGAAAACAATTTTTAAAGTAATATCAAATCTGTATTTCTTTCTGCAGTGTATTATTAACAGTTATGATTTCAAAAAATAGTCTTTTATTTGTAAACACAGAGTAAACACTGATTTGTGAGTCTGAAAATGAGAACGATTACAACAATCATTGGATTCATGGAATCATGGAAAATGGTCTTTGTGCAATTTCAGTATCAGTGGAAAATAATGTATCATTGAGATGAATGTGTTTGTGTAGACAACATTTCCCATAAGGCTAAGCGAGATGACTGGGGGGAGTGATGCATTCTGGGATATGTTAATATGATACGTTATTAAAGTGCTCATTGTTGACACCCCCCTCACATGAAAATTAGCAGTGTAGTTAAAAAAAATTATAAGTTACTGGGAAAGCTGCATTGTTTTGAAAATAGCTGCGCTACTGTCAAGCTACTAATTGAAGTAGTTCAGTTAGTAGCTCAAGTAGCTAATCCCCAACACCCAAAAAACATCAGGTCTTAGCTGGTGCTAAAATGAGGAGGATCTAACCTCAGGTGACAAACACCACAACACATTCCACTGTCATTATTTATTTAACAAGCTAAAATGCAGAAATCGTGTTTGAAAAGTTAAGCACACCCATAATTCAATCATTTGTGTAGGAACTAACCTTTACCAGCAATTTCCTTATGGGGGCAGTGAGGGTGTTTGTCTGCACACTCTGCTGCACACCCACCTCTGTCTAGCGTTGCAGCATACTGTATATCATCTCACATACTGTATATTAAGACAACATGATCAGAATGTCTTTTGGGTGTTTTTCCTCACGATCAACATAAATGAAGTTTGGGACAAACAAACAAAAAAGACTTCTATGTGCATCAAGTCACGCACTTTGTTCATTCACTGTCTCCTGACAAATAAAGCTGAGAACAAAAAGTTCCCTCAAATGTGCCAGCAATGACAAAACAATTCTGATTCTGAAAGTAATTGTACGAAAGGGCTGAAGGTATCAAACAAGTTATTTTGTTTCAATAAATAATGGTTTTACCACAGAAGCATCAGGTTATCAGAAAATAAAGTCTGCAAACAGTTTTGGACGGATAAACATGGTCTGCATTTCGCCAAGCAGAGAGATGAAAAAGAACTATTGGTCCTCCTGCCACAGACCAGCCAATGACTTTCCATATGCCTTAGTGCACCTTCTCTGCTTATGACCTTTAACCCCAGCAGCCACGCATCAGGACATGCTCATCATTAAAGGCTTTTCCTCCTCCTTTTTGCTGAGCAGATTTGTAAGCATGTAGGAGGAGAAGAAGTAGAACTCCGCAGTGTAGCTGAGCTCAAACAGCTCCAGGTTCACGCTGAGCATCCACTCAAACACAGCAGACAGGTGAACGTAGCTGTACTCCTCCTGGGTGAACAAGATCAAATCTGAGGCAAAAATGTGTTAAGGACAAACAGAGGGTCTATAGCAGCCAAATGTTTCTTTCATGCAGACTCAAAAGTCTTTGATTGTAAATTATCACCTAAACTGATCAAGACTTTTAACTAGAAGCCACTCACCAAGTTTCGTTGAACCTTGAACATAACCTCCTTTGGTGAGGGTAATTACTTCTGCTATAATAATCACTTTTACGTTTTGGAAGAAGACGCAACATCATCATCCTCAGACAGTGCTAGAGCTGCTGACTGCAAGTGATGACAATGAACACACGTGTCCTTCTTTAACAACATTAAAAACAAACAAAGGAAGGTTCAAAGGTTCCTCCTGTCAGATGAAGAAATGAATGAATGAATGAATGAATTAAAAAATCTGGAAATACTCAAAAAGCATCTGACTGGTGTGAAAAATTATAAATGTGAAGCTGAGTGTTGTTGGAAACCAGCTGTTCAAATCAGAATGAATTCTTGAAATGCTGCCTATCTCAACCTGTCGTCAGGAATCCTCTTGCCAATCCCACTTGGTAAACAGTGATGCAGAATGGATCTGAGTGTGCACAAAGGCCTGGAACTGAAACAGCAGTTGGCAAGTGTGCCTCTAACATCACTGCCCAAAGAAAAATAATCCTGTGTTGTGTTCCTGTCCTGCTTTACACACTCTTGTGATCAGTGTTGGAGAAGCTACGATGAAATGGTAGCAGTAGCGCTTCAATCTGGAAGCTACTCTTGATTTTAAAGGTGTAGCTACTCTCTTAAAGTGATACTCCAGCGATTTTACATGATATTATGATTATTGGGGAAATGATGTCCAAACTAGGTAAGGTTTTTTGTAGGGTGGAGCATTTTGGGTCATATTTCCAGCTCACTTACCGTGTCAATAGGCCTTTGACTGGACCCTGTTGAAATGTGTTATGCTTGTGGAAGAATGCTGCCTCCCCTCTTTCTCTCTCTCCTGTCCTTTGTTTTTAGTTATCATACATCTCCTGTGAAATAGTTTCTCTGATATAACTATCTGCTGATTCTTGCCTTGAAATACTGCCTGAATTGTTCCATTCTTCAGAAACATTGTGACACCGCATGCTGTGTGTGTGTCCAAGCAATAAATACTGTCTTCTGAATTGGATAAAACAGTTTTAAAATTTAGTGAAAGGATACAGCAGATGGTGACAGTTATTTGGATTATAGTGGAGACGATGCGGAATGGGTAGAGAAACCTCTCGAATCCTGACAGCACACACTTCCCAGTCAGTGCAGTGAGCAGGATAGTGTAGAAACAGATGCACATGAAGCTGATGGCCGCTCCAAGGTAATGCAGCAGCGGCAGGTAGCCTGGCTATGGAGGGCAGAGTCAACAGATGGACGGCTGTTATCAGGACAGATTACAATAAAACTCTTTACACACGAGGAAGCACAGAAGTAGTCTACTAAAAGCAAACACTTCCTAAGGAGGGAGTCAAACTAAATTACTCTACATCGCCTACAGCACAATACACATACTCAATACGTGGACACTAGTCCAGGTCTGAAAAATAATTTAACTACTTAAGTCTGGAGGGAAAAATATTACTTTTACACTGTCTGCATATCTCTTGAGTTCTATAACTGAAAGAAAAATAATCTTAATTGTTTCAATTTATCAGGTTCTGTCTTAATTTGTCAAGATTATGATGATCATTAAAAAAATTCCATGATTTTCCCTTGACCGTTGGGATATTCAATTATTTTCCAAAACATTTCTAAGCCAGGCAAGGATTTTCAAGACTGTTGAAACCTTGTCAATACATTGTTATTACTCAGTGGTCAGGTGAAAATGGAATGGTTTGGTTTAAAGTGGGGAGTATCTGGACAGAGCTTTATTAACTCTGGCTTTGCTACATATCTTGACAAATTATATCAAACAAAAAATGACCCGCCTTTGTTTTGTTACGGATATTTCCTTGGTTGGAGCTAAGCAGGTGTACTTGACATTGTGGATCTGATGCAGCAATTTAACGCTGCAAATGAAACCTTTAGGAACATGTTTAGTAGGAAGTACTTACGTTGCAGTTTCCAGCTGTGAACGCCCCTGCGGCTGATACAACACCAAACACCAACGCAAACCTTCTCAGCATGGACTGACATGCGCTTTTCTCCATGATATGGGCATGATGGAAAATGCAGAACAGTAGAACTAAGGAGGAAATCCACAGTTGGTATGATGAACAGTATATCACTCATATTACTCAGCATGTGTTTGACTGTAAACTCACACAGAAAAGATCCAGCATTGATTGTTGCTGTAAAAAGGGAATTTTCTGGTGCGCTGGTGCCACTTGAGCTGAAACAATAAATCACATATAAGTTTTCATTTACTCTGAAGTTTCAGAGAATTCACTTTCAGTGGGAAGGAGCACCAAAATTAAACACGAAAGCACTCAGGTGGGTCTTTGCTGAGACTTCAGAGCATGAGGTGGGATTACACATAGGGAGGAGTAACACATGTTACTCTACCACACACTTAAAGTGATACTACAGTGATTTTTACAAAATTCAATGATTTTAAGGGAAATTACGAACTAGGTCACCCAGACAGTTTTTTCTTTGAAAGTTGGAGCATTTTTGAAGATATTTGGCGTTCACTTCCAGGGTCCAAAAGTGTTCCATGTGTGACCCCGCCCCAGGATGACAGCCCACAGGGATCAGTAGTTGAAGTACTCAAGGTGCATTTATTCAGTCTAGTTACCTTATTGTGGGGGCGATGCAACATCCAGAGGATTGATTCCCTTTGCAGAAGTTCTCACCCTCCCTGAGAAGAAATGAAAGAGTTTTAGACAATCCATCACTGTTCAACATCATCTATAGATAGACTAGTGGAATAATACAATAATGAGACACAACTCACCAGTCACTGAGAGAGCATACATGACTGTTGAAATAGGCAAGACCATAACTGGGAAAAGAAAAAAAATCGAATGAAAAACAAATACAGTACAGTCTGATATTTGTATTCGGTATCAATTCTGGATTGAAATTTTAACCACTGCACTTTTTGTGTGATTAGCCTCTTGAAAGCTTCCACTTCTCACAATAAATGCCAAATATCTCTCACATTCCTATTGGCTGAATTAACCAGTGGCGATTTCTGGAGTGTTAAATGAATGTTTTCATGATAAAACTATAAAGCATATGGCAGCAATAAGACAGCACAACTAATTAAGAAACTCAGTAGAAAGAACACTTGGCTAGAGGCCGAAAAATGGCTGAGACAATTCATTAGTGATCAATACACAAATACAATACAATGGAAGTGGGTGACAAGGTAAGAAATCTGCTCTGGTACTCAAATCAGTGCTCCATATTTATCTTACCAATGTGTAGAACAAAAATGACATGACTCAAGAGAAGAACACTGAAGAACACAATATTCCCTCTTTGTATGTCTTGGCAATCCTGTCTGCTCACCACATGACAATAAAACAAGCCTGATCACATATTTCACTGGTGTTTCGCAACAGCCCAGTGAGCTATCTTGAATTGAAAACCTTCAATTAACCGCACAATTCTTTTGAACTCATAGATAGGTGCATTGATTCAAGCTGTTTGTTGTTGTTTGATTGTTCAATGCACAGAACTTTATTTACCTGTACATTCTAATGGACATCACAAAGCTTCCAAAAATGGCATATACAGTATATACACAGTACATTTTATGACATACTGCTTAGGAAATAAATCAATGATTCATGAGAATATGGAATGAAACTCCAAATATATGGAATGAAATGCTGATATATTTTGAATGAAAGCTCCCCACGGGAGGGAAAGCTCCCCTGCAGTCCTCCTCTCGTGAGTGTGCAATACCACTATATATACATAAAATCAGAATTCGTAACTGAAGTTGTATACTCCCGAGTCATGGCTAAGGGCATTATTCAGATGTGGGAATGGATGGATATATATATATATAATCAATGATTCAATGATATATATATATTTATATGTATATTTATATATATCCATCCATTCCCACATCTGAATAATGCCCTTAGCCATGACTCGGGAGTATACAACTTCAGTTACGAATTCTGATTATCATGAAGCTGCTCAGATGCGTCATTGTATTAGATAAGCACACGTCATGAAACAAACTCTCACAGCTTCTGATTAGATGTAGTTACTGGAACATCAAGGATATCCAGCAGGTTTATCAGGTAAACTTAGCAAGTACACTAAACAGATTCTGCTTGGGAAAATAAAGTAACGCTATTCCAATATTTTCCCATGGGTTAAAAGCAGAAGTGGCGAAGTAGGTATTCAGACTCTTTACTGAAGTAGCAATACCACTGTCGAAAAAGAATCTATCACAAGTAAAAAGTATGCAAGTATTAGCAGCAAAGTACAGTATACTTAAGCATTAACAAAGCAAAGGTACTCATGCAGAGTGGTTCCTTTCAGCATTAGATATTATGGCTGTTTTAACCTGCAAGCAGTTTTGTGCTGTTGTTGCTCATTCAGATGATGTTAAAATACTTCATATAGTAGATCGGAAGA
>OMOW01106933.1:0-13165 GCA_900312555.1 Lamprogrammus exutus
GGGGAAGACGTCACCTTTTAACCATAAAACACTGACCTGACTGTACGCCGTGGAAGGCTGGATGAAACACATTCCACGGCGGGACTGTTTATGTCTGTCAGTCTGTGTGAGTGTGTGTGGATGAGGGAGGACACAGATTTGATCCAAGTCTTTGCGTCTCTTTGGCTTTGCATCTCACGGATCGTACTCGGTCCTCGTGCGGGCCTGAAAGGCAGGTGATGAGAGTTTGGCGTGAGGCGCGTGGACAAAGTCAATCCCGCCTCATTGGGCCTTGTCGAGGCATGCGTTTCCTTCTGCATGTGTGAGTGGGTGCATGTGTCAGCAGGTGGGAGAGAGGCGGTGATTCATTCGCCGCTGTGTTCTGTTTTCGAACAGAACTGGTTTTGATGCCCTGAAGGCGTTCTGTCTGCCTCCCTGATGTGTGTTGTAATCTGGAAAACTACATTTTTCTGACAGACGTTTTCCAGGAGCCCACAACCTCAACAAGATATTGTGTAATGTTGGGAGCATGGACTCTCAAGGACAAAGCCTCTGCTGAGTCATTACTAGAATCTCAGCCTCGGCTTGACTAATCACCGTGTCAAAACAAAGATCCAAACTATTCTGATATTAAACTGAACTCTGGGAAGCTCGGAACGTGTTGCCTCCATCTGCGTCTCTCCAAGCGCACATCTGTTCGCGAATGATAGTCACTGTCTGTTGTCAGGCGAGACCCTAGTGATTAAGGAGGTGAGTAAACTACACAAGCATCTGTATGTGTGTGTGTGTGTGTGACAGCAGCAACAAAACAGGAACGTGCAGCATAAACACGACGTAAACAGCACAGGAGAGCAGGCTGAGGTTTGCCTGTAGGAAACAGCAGTGCACTGTATGTGCATTCATTTGGGCTCAGCACTGCAGATGGTCATCACTGCGGGCTTACGCCAGCTGTTAATCTTTGATGCAACACACAGGCTCATTCCAAAGGATTTGCCTTTTAAATACGCCAGCAGCACATTTGATCCCATCTAATGATTTATGTGTCTTTGTTTCTGTGGGCAGGAGTGGGTCAAAAGGTTCTGTCCAGAGTCCATTCAGAGCCCTGGGCTGAGTTTTGTCCCCCTTCCTTTCCCCCCCCCGCCTGTCCTTGGGAGAGGAGGCTTCTTCACAAAACAGTGGACAGACTCTGTGTGCAGCAGTCAGTGATTGTTTGGGAAGAAAGCAGGCGGTTCTCACTGCAGCCGGAGCACAATGTTCTGCCGTGTTTTGTGTCCTTGGATAGTTTTCAATATAAATGCCTGGGAAAAAAAACAAAGAATGCTCTGCATCGATTAAAGTGGTCATTTTTCCCCATTAAAGGGCTTATATAAGAAAGAGGAATGAATCTTTTGAATAGTAGAGGTTCAAATAAATAATAACTTGCCCTGGTTTCGTGTAGCGCTGTGTAATCTGTGATACCTGCTATTAAATCAGTTCTGTTAGCCAGCATGAGACCCAATAATAAGAAGCACCGGGATTCTTTGCTTTGTTTTTGGATTGTGGCATCGTTTTCAAACGTAAGACAAAAAGCCATGAAGCATCAGGGATTATGTAGCCTCTAAATCCTTTTCATGCATTCCATAGCCAAATCCAGTCATCCATGTGTACTTCACTGGCAATGTGAGTAGGAGTTGAACAGTGACCGTAGAAAGGCCGCTGGGCTCCCCGCGGTGCCCTAAAGCAGCCTAATCCTTGCAGCTGACATCTCTGCCAAGGATCCTGACGATCGGTTACTCCGGTCGATGGAATGCGTGCTGCACATACAGACTAACCCCCGCTCTAATTGAGGAAACACATCACTTCTCTCCGTTAGTGGAAGCCTGGATCTGAGATGTAATAATTTCAGTCCAGCAAATGGTTCCACAGACATTTGATTGACTGATTGATCGACTTTATTCTCTTTTCCAGAAGCTGCAGTCTTGTGGAGACGTAGCTCAGCTCACCGCACCCCCTCCCCAGCGAAGATCGAAGTCTTTGGACCGCAGGACTTCAGAGACAGTCATGATTGTGAGTGTCCAGATTGAGACTCGTAGAAATTTGTACAGCTCTCAACAAATACCCAACAAGTTCCCATAGGCAGAGCTGTAACTAAAAATCAAACAGGAAAGAAAAAGCCCAGCAGCTCCCCTAGATCTTTAGATCTTTAGATTTCTGTTTGCGTCGATTACAAAATCAATACAGTGTAGTGCATGATGTAGTAGATGTAATAGGTAGCAAGTTAGTTAGTTAGTTTGATTGTTTGTTGTTTTGATCCTTCAGAAATTCAGATATAATGAAAGTGACTCAGAGTAAAGGAACATAAACAGAAAGCAGAATAAAGCAAAATAATGTTACAGAAAGAGTAAAAAGAGAGAAGAAGAAATGCACAAAGAGGGAGTTATAAATACAGTACCAAAATATATGCTGCTCAAGCATGGCCTGTAATACAGAAATAAGGACACTGAAAGACAGATTTACAGAAATGTCGAAATAGACCAAATACATAAATAAATACGGCCATTTTCTACATTTTCTTCACAGCCAGATTTACTTAACTTCAAGAAAGGGTGGATGGTCAAGTTGGATGAAGAGAATCAGGTAAACTTTTTAGCCTCCTTGCTGAAATTCAATACATTTCGGAGAGATGTTGCCTGTTTAAAATCAATGCCAAACATTGGGAATAATTGCCAGCTTCTTGCATGCTTTTGCTGCCCTCTAGTGGAAGAAATATTGGTTTGTCCTGTCCACTGACAGTCTGAGATACTACAAAGACTCCATAGCAGAGGAGGTATCTTAATTAGATTGTTTCTGTCAACATTTTATTTGTACAGAGACTCTTTATTGGTGTTTCATTAAAAGCTTTTATATTTCTTCTTCTGTGCTCTCAGGCTTCAGACCTCGATGGGGAAATAGACCTCACAAAGTGTTTCCATGTGTCTGAGTACCAGGTGCAGAGGAACTATGGCTTTCAGATCCATGTAAGACATCACATAAACACCCTCTGCGCTAAAACCGTTAATGTGGTGCTTATCCCTCGTAACCCTGCATTAAAAAGATGTTAAGTTAAATCTTTTCCTCCCGTAGACCAAAATGGACGTGTACACATTATCAGCCATGACTGCAGGGATACGCAGGAACTGGATCCAGGCCCTGATGAAGAATGTGCACCCAGCTAACGCTCCTGATGTAGCCAGGTACGTTTGTCAGTATGTTTATCCCAGTATCCAGGCTCGAGCATTACCAGTCTACAAGTTATATTTGAGTATTTTAGTTTTAACATAAAAAAGGAGATATAACGAGAAATATGCAATTTTGGAGACAAATAGAAGTGTTCATGTCCATATTTCCTCCACTTGTACCTAGAAGATGGTATCAGCACGTGTCCTTGCCATAATTGCAGTGTTAGTGACATCTTGATGCCTTTAAATGATAATATTCTCCCATCCTCCTGCTTTAACCTTGCGTACAGTTTGCCAGGCCACCATGTTCCCTGTGGTCCACCTGAGGCCCTCCCCAAACCAGACGTGACTCAGGACTCCTCCTCTGCCGAAGTCCCTGCAGAGAGAGAACAGTGCTCCAAACCCAGGAGTGTGATGGAGAAGCGACGGGATGGACGCTACAAGACCTTTGACTGGGCCGGGTTTAGGCCTGCGACCAAGACTACGCTGGACCCAGATACGCAGGGGACCAAAGTTCCGAGCTCATTTGAATTGGGGGACATGGAGAGAAGGAAAAGGAGGGAAGAGAGGAGGAGGAGGTATGAGAGCATGCTGGGCATCTCTCTGGCTTGGGAGGTGATCGGAGATAACACAGCCGACGGCGACACCGGAGCACTGAGTCCCCGATCGCAACAAAAAGTGGAAGAAGAGATAGAGCAGTGTTGGAAGCAGGTAGAGAGGACGGTCTTCAGACTGGAGAAGACTGTACCCCTCTTTGCTGAGGCCAAGGACACCGTGGAGATGGAGGAGCTGCTGGACAGCTACAGGAAGGCGGTGAGTGCTTTAAATCTGGGTTTCAACCATATCAATAAAGGCCTATTTGAACAGGATTAGTTTAATGTGGGGAGGCAGGGTAATGTGATTATTAATCCCGTCCACATTGGTCATGAGGTGAGAGTGAAGACTAAAGCATCGATGAAATGCCCTCCCAGAATGTTCTTGTCTCTCATAGCGACTGGCTGGATGCTTTTGTTGTTGAAGGTTGAAGATCTGGAAGCCCGGCTGGCAGAGTCAGAGCGCCGCAGACAAGAGCTGGAAGCTCAGCTGAGTACGGCAGGATATGAGCAGCAGGTCTGCCCAACGGTAAAGTCAAACACACTTAAACAGACCATTTAGATTTTGATATTATGGGGTTGTTGGATAAGAATCGTGCTGTGATTTTAAATGATTCAATCACTCTCTGTGCCTCACAATATGGTAACTAATCCTTCTTTTCCCTTTTCTCTGTTTTCTTTTCAAAGCTTGGCCCCCTGCTAAGTTCTGAAGTGGATTTTTGCCCACTGGGGACCAATGAAAAGCCATTTAACAGTCACACACCCAGCTTGAACAGTTTGGACAAAGAGAACATAGAGATCTTACAGCAGCAGACCACAGATCACAGACGGGGCTCGCAGGAAGAGCTCGGTCTTATACCTCAGCACACCCTTGAATGTCAGACGCCCAGCATCTGGCTGCATGATGCTGAAGGACCGTTAGAAGAACTGGGGGTTTTGCTCCTTGACTGCCCAGCAACAATAAACACACCTTTACTGCCGCTTGTGTTAGACAACCAGCACTTATTGTCTGAAAGTGAAGGAGAAAACAGAGAGGGCAGAACAACCAACCTGCAGAATCAGCTCCCAGTCCACGAGCAGGTTTCTAGCCCAGAAACACAAATAAATGGCAACAATTATAGTCCAGGTTCACTGATTATGGACAAACCCGATGAGAAAGATAACGAATCACTGAACTGCTGTGTTGAAGAGCATTTACCTTCAGACCAGGCAGTGGTACGGAAGCTTTCCGAAGAGGTGGAGCTACTCACGACCCAGAACGAGGCTCTGAACCAGCGCAACCAGGAGATGCTTAACCAACTGACAGAGGCAGACAGGGAGATAGAAAGCCTGAAAGCAGAGCTGAACACCAGGTATGACGAGACCAATCACCTTCCCGAAGTGGAGCAGCTGAGCCAGACAAGGGTAGAAGATCTAGAGAGGGATCTGAGCGTGAGCAACCAGCAGCTCCTGGAGGCCCAGTCAGTGATCACCTCCCTGGAGAAAAATCTGCGGGACACGGAGGCCCTGCTCCAGCTGAGAGAAAGTACCCTGCAGGCCCTGGGTGTCCCAGCAGAACCGGAGGAAGCAGGACAGGAGAGGAAAGACACGTGTCGCTGTGATAAGAAAGCAGAGAGATACCTGCTTCGGTGCTTCGAGGCTACCGAGGCCAAGCTGACGGAGCTGGAGAGGCACCTCGTCCAGTCACAAGCGACGTGCCGGGACCTCCAGGCCCAGAACGCAAAGCTGAGGGAGGCTGAGAGACTTCACGGCCAGAGAGCCGCAGAAACAGAGGCTGACATGAGGAGGTTGAATCAAGAGTTAGAGAAGGAGAGGCAGAAAGATAGAGAGAAGGTGGCAAGCTGTAACGGATGTGTTTCAGGTGAGGGAAAGGTCCAGCAAGTGGTAGAGGGGATGGTAATGAGGTTGAAAGCCATGGAGAAGTTACTGGAGGTGATTGAAAGGTTGGATTTGGGTGCGATTAGGACAGCGACAGAATGTGAGCACGAGGAAGCGAAGCCCACAGTGGTCAGTCAGCTTCAGTGGGAGGAAGAGTTTTGGAGCTCGCTGCTGAGCGAAATGAAAGCAAACCCCTCCCTGCTGAATGTGGATAAGCCCACAGAATGGCTTCTCAGAGAGGTGACAGAACATATGATCGTGGAGAAACAAATCATGCTCTTAGGCCACGGGCTCTGCGACAGGGCCGGTGTGGAGGGGATACGCGAGAGCGATCCATTGGAAGAGTTCGATATTGTTGGGAATAATGCAAGTGTGGCAGCATCGGGAACCAAAGAGGAGGAGGATGGGATGGTGTTTGATTTTAGCAGCCAGCTCTGTGACGTGGACACAACTTTAAAGGGCCATTTCACAGATATCACACAGGTGAAAATATCTTTGCTAAACCGCTTTGCCTCCTCTGCCCGTGACAAACTCCAGCTCGTAGCCGACAAACTCTGCGACTTTTACGTTTTGGAAAATCCCCAGGCCTGTTTCATTCTCGCCGCAGCAACCGAAGCTCTGTACTGCTGTCACATAAGCATGCTTCACTCGAAGTACCAGAAGGAACTTGAGGAAACCAAACAGAGACTGCTCGCCTCATCCCTCATCCGCAGAAACTGTGTTGACCTGATGCAGGAAAACAGCGAGCTAAGAAACGCGGTGGCCACGGTTAATCAGGCAGCGCACGCCGACGTAAACGACACAGACGCGGAGCTACAGGTGGCAGATATCACAGATCATATGGAGACAGAGAGAGTCAACGGAAAGTGCACTGCTGAAGAGGAAGATGAAAGTGTGGCGGAGCAGCGGGACGCCCAGGAGATCTCAGACGGGAACGCAGAGACGAGCGGCGCATCCAACATGGAAACAGATGGAGACCTACAGGCGGAAGATGTTGCACTGCTGAGGAGAAGAGTGGAGGAGCTGGAGGAGCAACTGTCCGTCGCCGCAGACGAGTTGAATGAAGAATTTGTTGTGAAAATGAGTTCTGTTCAGATGCAGTATGGAAAGGAAATTGAAAAGCTCAAGGTAGGAAATTTGATTTGATTGATCAATCAAAGTTCCTCTGCTCTGTACGGTTTCCTGCAGCAAACATGTTGATGTGTGACCTCTGTGCACCTGCAGGCCACTTGTGAGCGTGGATTTGCTGCCATGGAGGAATCTCATCAAAAGGTTGTGGAGGAGCTGCAGCGCCGACACCAACAGGAGGTGGAGCGCCTCCTGGTGGACAGAGACAGGCTGCTGGAGGAGGAGAGCGCTGCCACGGCAACAGGTGAGGAGAGAGGGCAATGTGTGTGTGTGTGTGTGTGTTTGTGATTGGAAGAGAGAGAAAGAGAAAGGATCCCTACATCTTATTCACGTTATGATCAATATCAACAGTTTGCGTTATCATTTATTTTCTCTATTTTTAATGTAATGAGCCAAATTTGACCATTACCTGTGAAGGATTACATCGATATAAGACTTTTTGTGCCTTTCCAAAATGTTCTCTTGTGAATGAAGGGATCTGATTTTCACATTTTGAAAACTGCAAAAACTTGATTCTCAGGATTTATACAGCTTCAATGAAAAAGTTGCGTTTTATTATCAAATGCCCCCACATGTCAGGGAGTGGTACATTTATTTACTTATTTATTTACATCACGAGCGCTCGTGTTCCTGTTTCTCATCTCAGCAATTGAAGCCATCAAGAACGCCCATCGGCTGGAGTTGGAGAGGGAAGCGCAAAGGAGATCTCAGTCAGAAAACGGCGCAGGAAACTCAGACCTGGCAGCGATTTACAGACAACACAGGTACATCTACCAAAAAAATGTTTCCCAGAGATGTTTCACACTCCTGACCTCCACTATCAAGAGAAGAGGAACAAACTTGATGCCCTCTGTCACTTTGTTTACAGCAGGAGTAGTTTTTGTGCATCTTCTGGCCTAGTTTGTACCTGTCGGGTAAACTACCGTGCACTGCGTGTTCCGTTTTCCATTTCAACAGAGCAGCATGGAAAAGCTTAAAGGTGTTCATGTTAAAAATCCGCACGTGTGTGTCGTGTGTGTTTTAAAGCGAGGAGGTGGCGTCCTGCCAGCGGGAGCTCGAGGTTTTGTCCCAGCAGTTCTCTCTGAAGTGCCTGGAGAACGTGCATCTTGCCCAGGCTCTGGATGCAGAGAGGAAGGCCTTGTGTCAGTGCCAGCAAGAAAACCAAGACCTGAGGACCAGAAACCAGGTCAGAGCACACACACACACACACTCTATAATACAACCAGAGTGTGTTCGCTTACAACTCTAATTGGTCTAGTCTTGATTTCTGTTGTATTAGTACCACACTTATACCTATAAACCTGATTTGTCCAGGAGCTGAGCAGTCACCTGGCTGCAGAGATCACCAGACTGTGCTCGCTGGCCAAGCGGGACGTCCCGCCGCTCAGCCAGGGCATGGACGTCTACGAGCTGGAGGTGAGGACAGAATCTGAGTGGTGTGGAGGATGGAAAACGAGATGTAACCGTAAAAACAAAACAAAGAAATGTACTGTTTGCAGTTTGCTGATAAAATGTTAAGTTGTAAATTCAAATTAGTTACATAATTGCCTTTGGTTGTGTGATCAATATGCATTATTCAGCTAAGGACCAGTCCACAAGAGGACGAGGAGCGCCTCCTTGTGTTTATTGTTGGTTATTGACCAATAAGAACTCAAATTTAGACTAAATATTGTCACTTTTCTGAGATATATACAGTAGATATAATAAAGACAATATTTTGCCCAATTCCTATAATGAAGCTATCTTCTTCACTGCATCAACCCTCTGTAAATGCAGAGAGTTTTCTGGTTTCATACCTAAAGATCTGAGTTTGACTTGATGCTGATGTTTCAGATTACCCTGCGAGTGAAAGAGTCTGAGGTTCAGTGTCTGAGGCAGGAGATCACATCTCTGAAGGACGAACTCCAGTCAGCACAAAGGGTGAGAGCCTGAATAATGATGACAGCTTGTAAAGCGTTCGTGACTTTCCAAGAGAAGCAGGAAATAAATAACCTGCTGTCTGTCTTGTTTTAGGATACACGAAATGCAACGAAGAAGTACAAGGACATGTTCACAGAGCTGAGCATCATGAGGGCCAAAACCGAGCGAGACCTGGATGAACTGAGAGAGAACCTGAGGCTGGCCCATCAGGCTCTGGGACAGATTTCATAGGTTTCCCCCCTCTTTCAACTTTTAGAGATACATGTGCATTTGTTTACACTGTCACAAAACTCCATTCCTTTTAGAGTTACTTTTAATGGACTTATGTGCACCAAAAAAATTCCACTGACATATTTAACAATTGTATGAGATTGTATCTGTAGTTCCACTCCTCACTGCTTCCCAAGGTTTCGATCTCTAAACTCTGGAGACAAAAACACTTTTCTTATTGTTTGTTACACTTTTATGCACCAAATATTTATGAGTGAAATTGATTTATTCTGTTAAAACTGCTACAAGCTACAATGACATTATTAACAGATGGTTTTGTATTTGTGTCCTCTAATTATATTAAGAAAATATCGTCTGAGAAAACTAACAGTGATTTGCAGTCATTCTTTGGACTCTGTAATGCCTTTTGTCTTTGTCCAGCACAATCACACCAGACATGTTTGTAGTTTTCTATCCTCTTATCTGTAACTGCTGTACGCGTCCCGGTTAACTGTTGATGTTTGATTGTTTTCTCTCTTTATTTTTAAAAATCTAACTAATTTTTAAACATTTCTAGATGATATCTCGACTGGCAGATGACTGTTTTACGCAACTGTAACTTATATTTTTATAATTCCACATTATTGTTGTGAGTAGATTTTTTTAAATTAAACTGAAATTAGAAAATGAGACCTTTGGTGTTGTCTTTGACAGATTCTACAGGTTTCAGCACTCCTGTTGGATTGTCACATGGTTGCCATGTTGTAACACCTAATTCCTGTTTGGGTCCCATTTTAATACCAATATGCCTACAAAAGAATAAAATCAGTTTTAGAGAAGCTTGTCCATTTTGATAAAAACCCAAAGCTGATGTAATCTGGATGTCGTAATGTTTTGTAAAAATGCACAAAAAAATTATATTAGGGCAACGCTTATAGTCTTCGCCTTTTGGAGGAAGAAGGCCATCAAGTAGCCTAGGAAAAATAAAGGCGACTTCCGAGTGAACATTTCAAAATAAAAGCATCTGTTCGTTTTTGCCATTTTCAATACGGGCGGGATTGAGTACAACTACAGAACTGTAACTATATAAATCACCGGTTTTAAATGATCTTTTATTACGAACACTGCTACAATTTGTTTGCTTATACGCGGTTTATGATAACTGTATTACATATAGTTATACAAGATTTATTTCAATAGACTGGTAGCATATTTGGAGTAAAAGTTAATGGATAATAGAGATAGAGCTAAAGTCAAGGCAATTGATAATCAGGGTGTCTTCATTTGGAAGCTTCATGTAACTCAGGCTAAGCGGATTTGTAAGCGTGCACCTTTTATATTGAAGGCAACTGCTCTTTTCCGGTATTTTCTGGTAGCCTCGGGTAGCTTGACGCGTGTTGGAAGAAGGTATCCATGATGACAACTTTAAAATAGCAGCAGTGCCGCTTTAATGACCTGATGCGCTACAGAAAAATGTCGACGGCCGTCGTCACAGAGCTGCGTGTGGTCTACATGAGGAGACGGCATTAGCGGGCTAACGTTAGCGAGCCTGGTAGCATGAAGTCGGGCTGTCGCTGCTTTTGTTTACATCCAGCCCTGATGCTGGGCCCGGAGAGGTGTGTTAGCTAACCCAGCTACCAGAGCTGTTTGAGGGGGAAGTGTCATCCAACAACCTGCGCTCCCAGGACCGGGACCAGACACCGAAACTACTGCCGCCCTAAGGGTAAGAAGCGTTACCCTCTCAATTATTCATTTTATGGTTTCTGTAAATAAATAAAAGACACAGTGAGTCCTGCTTTACAGCCCAGTTTACATGATGTTGTCCAGTTGTGGCTGAATGATGCAACGAAAGCTCAATAAGTTGGCTTAATGCTTTGTGAAGTAAATCAGAATATTGATCATACACACACACTTACCACCCAGAAATGGGCTGGACTCAGATGTGTATATGCACTAAAACATGTATTTTCCTGTATCCATATGTATATCTTTGTACATTTTGTACGTCCCTAACTGATGTTTTTTCATGCTTGTTCATTACATAATGCACAGATTGTACTCGGCAGCCTTATCAGTGTTACTAGCAGTCACAGTCTGTAGTAGTAACAGTGATAGTAGTAGTAGAGATAGTACTCGTATAGTTGTAACAGGTAGGATTGCACAAGTAGTCGAATTAAAATTTAAACTGCAATATGAAAATGTGTGAGTATTAAAATGTGAAAGGCTGTGATTTAATGGATGCACTGCATGTGCCAGAGAGGAGGAGCGCTTCTCTTCTTCATCTGCTCCACAGACTTTGCCTCGGTTAAAGTAATATATAGACTATAAAATGTTCAAGATTCATGTCTCTTACCTGTTGATATTTTGTTGTAATTAAGGTTAAAGTAAGAGTAACAAGAGCCTCTGCTGTTTACTTTTACCATTTTGAAAAGGTGGAGTGTGTTTGTGTTTGTCCCATATGTTGTTGATGTTTCACTCTTCTGTGTGTTTCGATCTTGTTGTGGAAGTGGCAGTAAACTTGACTGGACTAATGTCCGTCTGTGTCCTTGCAGGGACTCGTTCCTCATGGCGATGGATCTGTCCAAAGGCTACTCAGTCGCTCACCTGACCCGCAGCCAGACCAAAGCCATGGACCTGGTGAAGAAGCCCGAGTGGTACCACCGCCGCCCGGCGAGCTGCGGCACGGAGCTCAGTCCCCCCTGCAGGACCAGATCCCGAGCCGCGTCCTCCTACAACTCGCTGTCCACCGCTATGCATCCTGAGGCAGGCGGCCCAGTCCACTGCAGAGACATGGAGCAGGGCTCAGAGGCTTTAGGGAACTACATGAATTCCACGTTAGCTCAAGGGATCGGACTTTACCACGAAGGAGTTCACGGCAACCTGTGGCATTCAGGGTTTTACGGGCCCGACCAAACCGGCAGCCAGGTTCCTGAGAGCAGCGGCGGCGAGGAGAGCGACAGCGGCTCTGATGTTATTTTCCTGGTTTCCTCGGCGAAGGAGCCAATCATATGCAGTTCTTTCATCCAAGACGGTGTGAGCCATATTGTGGAGCCCCTGTCCCCAGCGGCGTCCTCGCTGGATGAAGGCAGAGGCTGTTATCATCTACCTCAGCCTCTGAGCTCACCCAGTCCCGACAGTTCGTACTCGGAGGAGACGTCGGACAGCTCAGTGGACATTCCCATACATAACACCAGGCCCATCGTGCTGCTGTCGGACCTGCGAGCTGTTTACGGTAACCTCACTGAATCTCCTGTGGATCTTTCGAGCGATGACAGTGATGTTATTGAAGTTTCAGTCACCAGCGGTAAGCAGAAGAGTCGCATTTTTCCACGTAAGAGAAGTGGACAGGCGAAAGGACAGGCGGGAAAAACGCAGTCCGAAAGCGAGGACGATAAACCGCGACGCAGAGAATTGCGTCGCAGCACCAGAATTGAGAAGGCGGTGTCAGAAATGCCTCCGTTTACCTACAGCGTGTCTCGCCAGAGTTTGAGGCGACAAGTCAAAAACGATTCGGTTGGGATATACAACGAGTGTTACGACTCTGATGAAATGGAGTTCACAGTGAGGCGGTCCAGCTCAGAAGACGCAGAGTCCATCTCTCAGCCGGATCTGTCGGCGAGAGTCAGCAGTAATTCAGATGATTCCGATGTGGACACAGACAGGAAAGCTCCCTCGAACTCGCCGCAGAGTAAACCACGCAGCCGGCAGCCCAGCGTCAAAGCGTCGTACGTGAAAAACAATCAACGTAAGAGAAAGAAGCCTCTCAACGCGTGTAAGGCGAAAAGATCGAGGACCAAGCAGAAACCAAACCGCAGAGAGCAGCGCCCGAAGGTCTCAGCCAACAAGAGTGCGACGGGGAGCAAAAAAGGAGTCACGAGACGGAGGAGGAAACGGTGCGGCCAGACTGGACCGGCGGCTCTGTTTGCCCCCAGAGAGCCCGAAATCAAGCTTAAATATGCAAACATCAAGGAGGAAAAGAAGGAGAAAAAGTCCCACAACTTTTTTCCTTTTGTCCACGTGGAAAGGAGAGTTTGCACGGTCGTCAACTACCAAGAGGAGGAAGCGACTGTGAGGAGCCAAGGAGGCCGGCGTCACACAGCCTCCAGGTCTCTGTCGGGGTTCGTTCCCAACACTTCCTGTTTCCTGCTCGGCCGGCTCAGGTGTGAAAGCTCGTGTCGGGCGCCGCAGGTGTGCTGCCTGTGCGGTCAGACGGCCAACGCCGTGGGCCTGGGCGACCTTCACGGTCCGTACGTCCCCGCC
>OMOW01106937.1:3203-13959 GCA_900312555.1 Lamprogrammus exutus
GTGACTGGAGTTCAGACGTGTGCTCTTCCGATCTAAGATGTTGGGGTGTAATGCAGACGTTCCTCAAGATCAGGGGGTGGGGGGACATTGAGGTACTGCTTGGTCAACTGATGGCCAGATAGTAGTTTGTTTGTGGTGATGATGATAACCTCCTTACCTTTTGCCTTACAGGCATCCAGGAGGACCCTGAGGACATCCCTGTTACCTGAACTGACTGCGTAAACCAGTGCTGATAAGCCTGCATGATCCTCCAGAGTTGGATCAGCACCACTGCTCAGAAGGAGAGAAAGAATTTCAGATCCAGCCTGTTCAAGGCATGCATGCATCAAAGCTGTCTTCCCTGTCTTGTCTTGGATATTTGGATCAGCACCATTTTCCAGAAGATACCTATTGGGAGTGTAAATTCCATATATTATAACCAGGATTTCATGAAGCAGAAGAGTATAATCCTTAATGACAATGCACACTTACAATATCAATGGCAATCATGTATTTTATACATTACGACATACCGAACAATCTTGTGCTTGGGTACACTCTGTATGTCTGTATGATGGGTCTTGCAGGCTACCATTAGCGGTGTCTCCCCTTGGTCATTACTCTCGTTAATGTAGGCCCCTCCCTCCAGGAGCAGCCGAGTGAGGCGCAGACGGCTCAGATAGACGGCCTTCAGCAGAGATTTGCCATCTGTTTGCACCTCAGATGACTCATCCATTGTAGGAATCTTTGCAATCAGTCTCCAAAGGATTGTCAGTGATTTGTCCAAGGCCCTGCTGTACTTAATACCTGCAAGACAACATATGAAGAGAAACAGTTAAATTCTCAGGGTGCAGTCTATCCGATGGGCAACAGTTGGCATCACTCCTTAGAGATTTTTCATGTCAGAGATCTCCAAATAAAATACAGACCCCAGTTTGATTTTTTTTTAAATTACCAGCCTCTTTTAGCATTTGCATTAAAAGACACATAACAATGGTATTTCCTCTTTTGGATTTTAGGTAAGCTATTTGCCTCACGTGTTAGTGATCAATAAATCTGATAGATGAGCCCACTGAGATATTTAGTCAGTTTATTTAAAAGTACAGTTGTGATCTGGTCTCGCACTGTGGCACAGCGCCTCGTCCTCAAGCGTCTCAGTCAGTCCAGTAAGATCTCGTTTGGAGGACCTGTGTGTAGGTTTGAACTTGTTACCAGCCTTTTCTGCAGGGATGACATTCAAACCTCCATTATTGCAGCTTTGAGGGGTCAAGCCTGGTCTTCACCTAGCACCAACACAGACAGAATAGCTAATGAAGGAAAAATGTCATTCCACAACACTTTATCACTCAGCATGCACAGGACAGACATTTCTGGCTCCCAAATTGAGATTATTTATATGTAAATCATCAAAAATTCATGCCAAGATAATATGACATTCCAAATATTTCTTAATATTACTCATCACCTATTCTTATCGAGGGGTAGATATATTCAGTTTAAATATGTATACAACTTCCAGAATTATTGGAGAGCAACTTATGAGTGCATGCTCATTAGATTCAGATGCTTTTTGGAAAACCCTTTTGTGTATAATGAAGCTGACAAGAAAACACCTAAGGAGGTTTTCTGCTAATTGTGAATCATCTGTGGTTGTTCAATTTATTTATTATTATTAGTAGTAGTAGTAATAGTGTTTGTGTTATTAGTATATCAATACAAGTATAATAATATTATTATTATTATCATAGTTCAATGTGGTATCACACCATGGCTGTGAATACATAAAGTTTTGCTGGTGGTCGAGATTGAGTGAGAGTAGAGTTTACAACATTTTAACAATGTCGTCACCAATGTATTTTGTGTGAAATCATTGAGAAATGATCGACAGTTTAGCCCATGACAGTAATAAAAAAAAATGCAGGTAACTGGGAAAAAAGCCCCAAAAAACTGAGCCTGTTTAAATTTCAGTCACTGCTATACATCTTTTGAGTATGTGGTTATGTTCTTTTAATTCATTTCATTTTTCACTCATTTCGTCATCATATTGTGAATATCAATCAGTAATGTCGACTCCTGTGACCCTGAGTTGATGCAAACTGGCTGCTGCATAGCAGCTTATTATAATGTGGCAGTGTAGAGCTGAATCAACAGCCCTCTGATGGTGTCAACAAAATGTGAATAGCACTAGCTTCACCAAGATAAGAGGGCTGTTGCATTGGATTGTCCAGGTGTACGTAATACAGCCTCCCACAAGTCTACAAGGCCAAACACACGAAAGCTGTGTTCGGATCTATTCACAGGCACTACTGCAATATGCTCTCCTCACACTCTGTTCATCAACTGATGACACCAGCACACCATTTATGTTACGATGTGTCTGGAATTTAAAACGTCTGTCTACAAAGCACAAAAGATGTCTTAAACACATTTATTAACTCCAGGAAGTCATATGTTTACACATGGCGTTAAAGTCAATGTCAAATTGAATATGTCTTCAAAATGAAGGCAACCATGTCTCCAATCTACATTTATAGTTTGGACAGACAAATAGGATAGATATAGACAGACAGCTGGATTGAGCCTCACACAGTTACATATAGCTCAATAAAAATGAGAAGTATATACAAATACTGCATATAATACTCAACAATAAAAATACTAAAGCCTATTAACATATGTACAAATAGGCTGTGTACAAGTCTCTGTCCTAATAAAATATATATTTTTGCTACACAATTTAATAGTAATTTTTGCACGCAGAATGATTTTAGGCACTGATGGACTGTGGTCCTTTTTCTCAAATACTACAGATTCTTTTCAGGTTTTCACATATAAATAGTACCTTTACTTTACATCACATGCGCACTTATTCCCTGTAAAAGTAGCCAGGATGATCAGTAGTTCACAGTATGAAGTAACAAACTACATACCTGAATATGTAATTGTACAATGTGGAAGATGTTCACTTCTGGTCTGATGTTAGTTCACTTTCCTTTCCCAGTGCAGGAGAAAGCAGACAGCTGTGCAGAGGAGTGACTGACTGACTGATGAACGGAGGGAGTGAATGATGGAGAAATATCAGATCAAAGTGAAAGGCCGACCAATGGCAGAGGAGCAACAGGGAGCACACAGCCAATCACAGCTCGTCCTGTAGAGTACGCTTTGGGAGAGGATGTGCGCAGGTAAGAATAATTTCTTTTCTCCTTCAGCTGCTCCCACTGTTCATGTGTGGAATGACAATACAGCTGCCATCGTCACCGGAACCCACAAGGCCACAGACACATTCAATTTGGGGAAGATTGTACAAGACAGAGCTTTATTCAGCATCTTCATGCTCAGAAGTCATAGGAAGGGGGGGGAAATGTAGATTTGCTTATTTAGACACTTGCCTAACTTTTATCTTTCAATGTAGCAATGCATTTTCTAACTCTAATTTCATATATATTTGATGTATTTGTGTTTCATTTATAATTAGAACTATATAGTAACAATAATTTGATTTCCAGTGAAGTCCACTTTTCTTTTATATTTAGTGTTACTTTCATCTGTGTTAGTTAAGTTTACTGCTCAACTGTAAAATATTTTTAATAACCTCTTTAATAACCAGACCTGACGGATCCCTGCCGAAAAGGTTTATGTAACATGTTTATATAAACAAATATTGCCCAATGACTATCTACACTAATTTCTTTACAGTGAGATCAATGGATTATCTAGAGTTACAAGGATATTGGTTTTGGAAAGACATGTCATTATATTACTGTCTTTACATCTGGTTGCTTTGTTTGTTTGCAGGATTACTCAAAAGTTCTAGTTTACAAACACTTTTTGGAATGTTGGGGCATCAGCCAAGGTAGAACCCATTCAATTTTGGTGCTGATCCAGATCCGATTCAGGAATTCTAAAATGATTATGTAACACTTTGAGACTTTGAGTATTGTTTAATATTTTGGTCAGCAACCATGTGCTGAACTTGCTTGTATGACCTTTTAGGATGGGTCAAATGAGGAATCATTTCATCACATGAATGCGGGATCAATTAAAAAAACGTGCATTATTTCAAAAAGACAAATTTGGTTTAGGCTTGTTCAGCCGTGGTGGAGGTATGAGCTTTAATGAGTGACCCTTTTTTTTTCATGCTGAGCAATGCAGATAACATTATCTTAAGCTCTACTGTGTAATGGTGTGGAAGACTGAGTGCTGTGTTTGAGCATTTTCTGTTTTTTCAGAACAAATAGTCTGCAGCTAAAACCTTTCCATTCATAATCAATAATAATAAATAATTAGTCACTGAAGTTTTCAGTATATCCAGCTTTCACTGTGTAGTATTAGGGACCAATGTGCTCTGTTTATGTGTTTTTGTCCCAGTCAAAATAATTTCCAGCGTGCCAGTCTTGCCTGCCCTGGAGGTAGACAGTGTGTCTGCTGTGTGAAATAAATGATCTATAATGTTTAGAGTGATCGAAAAGTGTTTTATAGCCACTGAAATGCTTCGGTTTGTTTTCCACAGTGACAGGAGTGAGGAAAAGGGAGAAAGATTGAATGTCTTACTGGTTTAGTGTCCACTGGGCTTGGTTCTGCACACCAGAACTGTGCAGTGCTGCTTACTCTCAGCCCAGGTTAATAAAAATGAATGTGGTCACAAGTAAAGCAAGCTCTGCACTTTGAATGGCTGGTTTGTTTGAAATATACTGAACACAGCATAATAGTTGTATATGACATAAGCTCCATTTATTGTCTTGTGTTCCATGTGCTGCTCCTTTAAATCTCCACAGCAACAAGTTCATCAGTGGACTGCTTCATCAAACAGAGCTCTCGACTGTAATGGGCTGAAATGAGCCATCAACACACAGCAGGTAAACATGAATGGCAGAGATGCTCGTCTTCATTGCAGTCATTTTCTGTACTCATCCATATTGGAAATCAAATGATGTTAATCTGTTACTTTTTCCTTAAGTGGCCTAAACCAGTGTTTCCTAAACAGCATACTTGTACCCCATGGGGTACTTGAGCAGTACAGTTACAGCACTTACAGCTGCTAAATGGAAAGATTTATAATAAATGTATTCACCAGGGGGTAGGTTGGTGAACATTGCAGTATATTCTTTAGTCTTTTTAAAACAACAATGTTCATATATATATTTCTTATAACTGGTAAATCCAAAGATGTTACTGCTCAGCACCAATCTAGTTCAATCACCATGTAACTGTATCAAGGAAACTGCACTACTCAAACTGCTCTACACATAATACACACGTAGTCTAGCTTTCATAATGGATGTAACTTTTTTCTTTTTTTTTTTAAATCTTGGGTAGATTGGCTTTAAAAAAATGTATATATCCGGCAATTAATGTATAGTTTTGAGAATTGATCTTTACTTGTAGATTTTGCTACTTACTGTATCTTCCCTCCTCTTTGGCCTGTTTCTTGTTGCTGCTGGTGTACCTCTAGGAATCAATCCAGTTTTCTTTTGTCTTTTCCGCCTCTGATACCTGACCCTGGCCGTAATTGTACACGATATATCATGACATATTATATGTGTGCATCATCAGTGAGGGACCAAAGGGTGGAGCTCAAACATCTGTGATAGTTGAGACAATTACAGCAGGTGCAGGTATTAGAAGTAGAAATAAAATGTTCTCCTTTGGGTATTTCCAGACTAAAAAAAGACCTACTGATAAGGGTTTTATTTCAAAGCTCAATACGCATTTTAATATTGAGCAGGAATGATACACCACATACCATCAGTCTGGAAACTAAGGTTAGCACTTTCAGAACACAAACCCACTGAATGTCTTGCTATAAATGCCAGTGACTATTATCGTCTCTAAAGCATTTCCTGTGTGATCAACTTTAGGATTTAGGCCTTGAAACAATCCATTATGGACTGTAGCAGACAGAGATACTAAATAAACTTATTTGAGGATACATTGTGTATTAAAGCAAAACACAATGCTGGATATAAAATTGCCAATAAAATTGGTCACATGATCAAATGCAAAGCTGGACTTGCATCAGTCTGTTCAAAGAGATGCAATTTGCAGGTTGCATCCATGATGAGTTGAAAGGAGCCAAACAGTTCCATAACTCCAGGAGTCTTTGTGTCTGAAATTAATTAATTTATTATAAAGGAAAAGTGTGATAACCTCATGAATCACAAATCACGTAAAAACTATGTACAATCTATTTGACATCCATTTTCAAAGACACAAATTATGTGTTTTTACACACATAGCTGCAGCTGTTCACTACTGGATGCTCTCATACACTTCAAACTTGTACTGAATCCCACTCTCTTCCTGGATGTCCAAAGGCACTCCTGGAAACCTGTGGAGACAAAAAAGTCACAACTTTACTTTTTAATTTCATAATGTAGATCTACATGAACACACTTGGCATAATCTGAAGTGACGTCAGTTACTACCAGCTGTCACTGTTTAGAGCTATTCTGTACTTTTGTTTTTACGTATATAAACAGAAAAATAAAGAATATGAAATATTTTCCAGCAATTGCTATTACCCTTAGCTTAGTTACTATCTGCACAACAAATCAACTATCTATTCTACAGATCAAACTGTCCTTTCATGTGTACAAGCGTATCTAAAGTGCATTTCACATGTTCGGACAGCTAAGTTATGTTTTCAACACCGAACACACATGCAGCCATGTTTACCAGATGCCAAATCAGACAAATTAAAAACTGAAAGATAATAACAATCCTTCAGATGAACACTTGGCCAGTTGCTGTGAAAAGTGACAACTCTAACACCGTTGGATTTGGAAAGTTATACAACCCATTGTGAGGATGTGTGGTGATCTTACTCTGGCAGAAGACGATAATTCTCTGGGTTGATTTCAGGGAGGAAAGTGTCACTCTCAAACTGCTTCAGGATTTGGGTGACAAACAGTCTTTTGGTCCCAGCGCTCTCCATCAGCTCCTAGAGAGCCCAGATCAAAACAATTAGAAAAAGAAGCTATGGTGTGTGTGGAAATGTATGTCGACCAGAGATGCTAAAATGCACTCTAAGCTCATTCTGAGGTCAGTCAGTATTCGTCAGTTTAGAAAAAGGGGCTGGCCTTAAGGATTTCAGCTTTCTCTGGTTCACCTAGTTGTTGTTTTTCATGCTTTGAGCAGCTCTACTGTGAAATATCTGACAACTAGGGCTGCCTCAAGTAACATTTTAAGGATTTGGGTATTACAAGGGGCTCAGCTGGTTCATAAAATGTCAGTTTCATCAAATAACCATGATAGCCCAGGTGCAGGAATGCCACACAAATACAGTGCGGGGCGTGATCGGGGAGGACAAGTTGAGTAAATGTCTTCTCTCTGTCCACTGGACTTGGTTCCACCCACCATGTGCTGTGCAATGGTTGTACACTAAGTGACACAATATTTATAACCTCTATACAGTTCTAGATCCATTGTAGGTCAAGCTATTTAGTCCGCAATACAAAAATACGCTGTCGTTTTGTACTCCAGTACAAATGCAACAAAAAAGTATTCAAATACTCGACCAGTGGGGGCAAGCATGAAAAACATAAAAATCATCAGATAATATTTCCATTGGTCCATTTGCAATCTGATACTTTTCATTTGGTTTTTGAAATTGACATGTGATGAATAATTACAGCACTGCCCAACTTCACCAGGAAAATTATTCAATTCCCCAGGATTTCTCACAATTACACAGCATTCCAAATCTCATGTGGACAGTGGGAACACTGTGTGCTGCAGGTGGTACCTTGTAGACGGAGCTGCCTCCGATGACCCAGACCTGGTCAGCCCGGTCCACCAGCTCCGTGTCCACCAGCCTGAGAGCTGAGCTGAAGTCTGCAGCCAGGTGATGAGCGCCTGAAGGAGGCGTCCTGGACGGCAAACAGCATAAACTTAACTCCAAAACCTTTCCATAACTTTTCCGGTTGTGTAATAAGTTAAGCAACCTTTGCAAGAACTGTAAAGAACTAAATTTGTTTTGCAAATGAAAGTGTACAGTGCAACTTGAAGAATCACAAACTTGTAAGATCAACATACACCCATCACGTCCTTGCGCCTTCAATCCCTTTCAGCCATAAATTATTTTCAGCATTTAAGCTACCTTTGTCAGACAAGACGACTGTAAAGAAGAGGTTTCACAAGCAATTTAAGTGACCACATGTCAAACCGTATGGCAAATATTGCCCCATAAAAACATGAATTATTTTCTCTCCTGAACTCAGCCCACAATAAACTGGCGTGTAGCATTATTTCCTCTAACTGCTGATGATACGCACTTGAGCTCCCTGCTGAGGACGATGTTGATCCTGTTGCTGAGAGGTCTGTTCTTCTCTGGGATGGAGAACCACGTCTTCCTACCCATGATCACCACATTCTGCTTCCCTGCAGGACAGGAAGGCCAGAGAACTCAGTATTCCACAGATTTAGAAGAGCAAGTGTGGGTAAGTTTTGTCAAACTTATTTTTCTTGTATAGTGTTGTTTACATAAAATATATGGATTATGCTGTCACTTAGTTGTAATGCACAGGTGAGCGCTCAAGAATCTAACAGCACAAACAATGTTATATTATAAGGCTAATACACAAAACTCAAAAATATTCCGATATCAGTATTTGCTTATACACAGCCACACTATACACTTGCTTTAGATTGACTATACTGGTTTGTTGTTTAGTGCTGCTTCCAGTTGGGCAAACTGTTCTGGCCCAGTCCACATGTTTAACCATGTGTCTTCATATAACTTTGAACTCTGTACTGACAGTTGTTAAACATGAGTTAATATGTGTCACATTATACCAACCATGAACAGCTGGCGTAGCTGTCATCTTCCTGAAGTGTTTGAATTCATTACTGGAAGAGAGAAAAAACAATGACAACTTTCAAACATTTCTGGAAATGTCAGGCGAGAGAGAGAATGCAGATGATCCCTCCTTAAACTCTGTTCTGCAATTTTACTTTAAAGGTTTTTTTGATCTGTGACAAAAACACAAACCGCAAAAATTTCTGAAATGAACCAATAGGAGCCAGTCTTCCATTCGACGCACATTTTATCCATCAAGCACTTTCGCTTGGATTCTCGGCTACCCAATGAAAACTAAAAGCACAGTGGAGTATCCTGAGCCTGATGAAGTATATTATTATCATTATCTTACCACTACTAAGTCATACATTTGTGAAAAGTGTATGTCTTTGCTTTCAGTGGCTCCTACATGCCTCATTTCACTCAGCTACTCTTCCTGCTCCAAACCTGTCTCTCTGCTCGGCAGGACATACTTAAGTCTGACGGGATGCCACGGCAGGTCTCCGTTCTTGCCGATGCCCCGGTCAGGACACACCGCCACGATGCCGTTCAGTATGCGTGACATTTCAATTTGTAAACACGGTGGATTTAGTCCAAATATGTACCGCTCTGCTGCTATCAGTTTCCCGCCTTCTGCGCACAAGAACAGGAAATGACGAATTTTCTTTCTTTTCTTCTTCTTCCTGCTTATTTCCGCCCATTGCCGCCTTCCACTGGTCTGGAGTTATATTACGTTACATTCTTGCAGATACTGTTGTGCAGTGTCGCGGAGAAAACGTAATACTATTTTAGATGCATGTACCCTCCTGTCCTCCTAAAATTATTTTAATGGAGTTGATAGTAACAAGTCCTGAAAAATGTACAAACACGTGTCTTCTCTCTTGATATACTGTCTGCTGTGTAAAAGCACACGTTTAACATTTTCTACTTCCCCACATGCTGCTCATTTTCAGTTGTCCTTCCCCTGGGGAGTAGATCATCAAACTACTCCCCAGCCGACAGTATCCCAACCATAGTCTGGTTAAAATGACCTCCTCCTTGCTCCACAGCTATGCTGTCTTGCCTTCTTTACATCTGCTTGAATGTCATAGATATCCTTTCCTCCCACCACAGCTTTAACCACCCCCTGCTGACCAATTCTAAAATAAAGCTTCATCCCTCCATACAGAAGCCACAGCAACATCCACAGTGTCCCCATCAGCTGCTTTGTTCCTCTTTCTGCCCACGTGAGCAGGTACCCACACAAAAAACCATCCCACAACCCTGCTGAGTGAGTTTGTACAGGACTGTGAAAATCCCACCTACTATGCTGGATTTAGCTTTCAAACAGCCCACAGGGCATCGACTGAGTCTGAGCAGACTATTACCTTGCTAACTTTTATATCTTCAACCAAATTTAAGGTCCACAATAATGCCACCAGATGTAAATACTAAGGCACCCTCCATCGCTTACTCTGGCAGAGCCAAACAGACCATCCTGCAAGCAGCCTTTTCATCAGTCTGGATCAGTTTTTATTCAATACAATTTTCAGTAGAAAACAAGTGTTTTGTAGAGAGTTCACTTGAGTCTTACATGATTGGACATATAGATCGGATGTGTATGGGGACGAAAACAAATTAACAAGGAAATATGAACAGATCTTCATGGACGTGCGGTTAGGGGAGGCAGGTGAGGCAGAGCAAAAAACAAATAATGATCAAATAAAATAAATATTTATATTTCTCTACTGATCTGTGCTATAAATGTAATTTCTGTATGATTCCAATCATTTCAATAATCAAAATCGCTGAATTTGCGTATTTCCTGTTCAAATAGAGAAGAGACACGCGAGGTGAGGCAGCGATGAGCTGAGCCACACCTCAGATTGCGCAATCTCTCACAAACTGGGGTGAGCCCGAGCCTTTTGCTTTCTCACTGTGTCACCAATGTGATGTTTGTAGACACTTTTATTATATGTCATCACTTTCCATAGAATAGGT
>OMOW01106938.1:0-10005 GCA_900312555.1 Lamprogrammus exutus
TTGTTTTATTATTTAAAATAATACGTTACATCACAAGTCAAAAGCAAAGTGTCAGTTCTATTAAATATGGAATAAAAGATGGTGGATGCCAGTTACTTATGTCAGTTTCAATGTATTCCTGAGAAAGTTTTTTTTTTTTTTTTGTCTTTTAGCCACGTCTGTATTTCGTGAACTTGGTATTTTAAGGCTCTGTCTAGCATTTTGGTCAAAACTGAGTGAAGCACATAAACTGAGTTAGTGAAGTGATGCTTTATGTTCTTGTGGAGTTATTTTTGTATTTTCAAATTTATGGGATTCATATTTTAAAAAGTCAAAACTTGTAAGAGGTCACCTAGCCAAAGTGACAAACCTGTAAAGCTTTGTATCTCAAAACAGGTCTAGGGGCTTATAATTCTAAGGTCACAATTTGACATTTGAGTTTAATGTTGGTGGAACGATAAGTATTATTCAAATTATAGGCATCAATTTAAACACAATTTTGAACCCTTACATTTTTAGTTAAGAGATGTTCACAATTTCTGCTATTGGCCAATACTTATGATTTTCCCAGCAGAACTTTCTTTACAAGTTTTAGTACAGGTTATCACAATTTGTAGGTGCAGGCAGAGTCATGATGGTGCTGGATCCGGAAGATGTAAAAAAAAACCAAAAAAAAAACCAACAACAACTTAAGATTTGTAAGAGCGAGATGAAAAAAAAAATACATTCATGTTGTGTAAATCCGTAAGTATTTTGTCTTCCAGGTCTGGGACACCACAATATCAGCTCCAGACCAGTGGAAGTGAGAGGGGATTTGGCGGGGGTGGAGGTGCAGCAGGTCAGCACTTATGGAGACTGCAGCCTGGCTGTGTGTAAAGAGGGACAGCTGTATGGATGGGGAAACTCTGAATACCACCAGTTGGCCTCAGTCACTGAGGCTACACAGGTAGGAATTGACGTCATCCATCATACAGATATACTATGGCAGGTCCTGAGTGTTGTTTCCAGGATTCCAGTATTGGGTTTTTTTTTCTGAATGAGTATTTTAATATTTGGTCACTGTTAGATAACAGTTAGATTGATAACCAAGAATAATGAGCCACTGCAGTTTTCAATATGTTCACCTTCTTCTGTGTAGTATTGGATTTCTACAGCCCTGAGGTTACACAAAGTTCTTCTAAACCAGAGAGCCAATGGGTTCTGTTAATGTGTCTTTGTATTGGTAAAGACGAGCTGCGATAGAGTAGCAAACACATTAGTCACATGGGGACTGTAGCCAATCACGTGCTGTTTTCAACATGTCAGCATTACTGCCCTGGAGGTAGCGAAAGAGAAAAGTGAGTGGAATATTTTCCTCAACCTGTATGTGAAATAAATTATAATTTATTATGCCTAGAGTGATATGAAAGTGTTTCATAATCACTGAAATGTTTCTTTGTTTGTCACAGAAGTGAGGGAGAAGGGAATAAAGGTCGAGCTTTAGTGCTCCACTGGACTTGGTTCTGTCCACCATGTGCTGTGCACTGATTTTACAACGTTGAAGTGTGACAGTAATTCATGCATTAACTGAGGCAAAGTTACACAATATTTGTTACTTTTACATACTTCTACTTCCATTGTAGGTCAGAATACTGAATGCACAAATAAGAAAAAACAAATACTCTGAATAATAATTTTAAACTTGAGTAGTAGGGCTGGGCGATATGGGCAAAAAATTATCGCAATATTTTTCTATCGTTTGGCGATATTTGATATGTATCTCGATATTAATAGACGATGAGCCATGCAGTTTCATGCATTCTCTGTACTGCAAGGGATGCTGTTTGAGGAGGTGGAATAGATTACTTGGTAGCTACCTTCTTTGTGCATATTTTACAAAACACCATGGTTTGCTTTGAATTCATTATCTTAAACCCAAACCATCTCCATATCACAGAGTTAGGGTTTTTCTTAGGCACCTGAAGACGCGGGCTCATCGTTTCAGTGGATGGGGAAGACGGAGCTTTCTGAAAATGCTTATGTCACACAGCCACGCGATTTATGCTCTGGCTGTCACTCAACAATAGTGGAGGATGAGCGTGTCGGGCTGTTGTTCTGTTTACTATCTGTTTTGATTGCATGTTTTGCGCTAAATTTAGCTTTATGTAACACTGTTATGACCCCTAAATGGGTCTAGAGGAAAAGGGGTTGTAACACATTACCTTAACCAATGTAAAAGAATGCAAAAACCGGTTAAGGCGAAAAAATGAGGATTTTAGTATAACATCATATCAATCCATAAAGCAAACAATACAACACATCTGGATGGAAGCCAACTTACTTTGGGGTGGCCCCGGCCAGAACAACAACCAAAAATCCCAACCCTATCTAGAAAATAAAGACAGCTAAACTACTCCTACGGTCAAAAGAAAATACAATACTAAACTACGTAACTAAGAATAAACAAGTGAAAAAAGGGGGGAAAACAAAGAGGCAGCACACCTCGACGGTAGACTTTCCTGAGCTTGAAAATAGTACAAAAATATAAAGACGTTTTCACTGCCAAAAACCCAACAGTAAGCAAAATCTAAGGTCCTCTCGCAACTGGCACTTACCTTGGCTTTTATATGGTCCAGTCTTAATTAGACGATTCCTCTCAGTTGGTCACGCGCACCAAACTCCCAGGGGGCGGACCTGCAAACAACAGAGGGGAGGGAAATGCAGAACCCTACGTAGTATGGCCACAATTTACATAGGGACGTAACAAACACACAAGCACAAAAGACAAAATGCCTTACAATCATAGCAGGGCACAATGAAATCAGAAGATTGTCAAGGCACTCAGGACTGGACTTTTATTTTAAGGGAACCAACACTTAAAATATTCAGCCATGTCTGAATCTCTCTTGATTTATCCCAGTGTGTAAAAGTGGGGAATGCTCAGTGCGGCTTTGTGAATTTCAAAAAGGGTATCTCCTCAGGCTCTGACCTTGGCCTACCGCTTTTTACTGTCGACATAAATGTATCATCATTCAGTGCTTGTAGTTTCCGTATTTGTGCTGGTAATGTATAGTTCTGTACTGTTGTGCAGACTCTATAAAATCAGCTGTTGAAAAACTTTCTTTTAATTCCCTTAAAAACCATGTAATTGCCCTGATGTGTGTTGATAAGACCATGATAAGATGGATGATGTTCACAAGGGCAAGGTTGGCTGATTCCAGCAGTAGAAAAGACTCAGAAAGACTTTTTTGTTATAAATATCTTGGTATTTGGATCAATGAAAAACTTGCCCTCAGTGTCCATCTGTCAACATGGACATTAATCGTGGGCATTAAAAAGCTGCCCACAAAGCTTGGCTTTCTTTACAGAAATAAGTCCTGTTTTACCTTGTTTACCAGAAGACAGTCTGAGTTGAGTTGAGTCTGTCTTTCTCATATTGTTTTGATTATTATGGAGGTGTAATCTAAGGCCATGCGTCACAGTCACTGGCAGATGTTTGCCTGTAAAGGCAGCATTGGTCAGCTCCCTTTATCTGTCTAATTCCCAAGGCACTCGTTCACATTGTTGGCTTACACTTCAGATCCCACATGTCACCTCTGACTTAGGAAAAACTGCCTTTTGTTTTAGGTCACCACACACCTGGAATACCCTTTAAAAAAACTTTGAACTGTTGAGCTGATGCTTCATAACAATCTTCCAGAATCTCATTTTAAGTCAAACTGAAATTTGTTGTAAATGTGATTCATCTTGTGTGAATTGCTTTTACTCTGTACCTTTTTTTTTTCATTTATTACTTGTTTTATATTTTTCCTTTTAGTTCTTTTAACCTTTTAGCTTTTTAATATGAACGTTGTTTTTCTTTTTATGTCGTTCATTTGCACAACTGTGGTGCACTTTCTTGTAACCTTGGGCCCATTGAAAATGAGGGTATTTCTCTCAATGTGTCGACGGAGGATTAAATAAAGAATTAATTATTTTTCCTCTTGAGCATACCTGAACTTCTAGAATGGATACCACACACAGTTTTATAAATGATGCTCTTGGTAGTGAGCAACCATAAAGTTTTTTTGTTTTTTTTTAATGAAAAGGGAATTTAACTAGTAGTACTTGGAAATCCAAGAATATACAGCAGCAGAGTTTATCCGTTGCTAAAATTGTTTCTTTTGAATGTAATTATTCAGTCATTTAACTTGTGTTTATATCCTTTCTTTCAGATCAACTCTCCTCGACATATTCCTCTCAAAGGTTGTGGAAGGGTTGTTCAGGCAGCCTGTGGAGGGACACAAGTAGCCATTCTCAGCGGTCAGTTGTGACATGTTTAACATAAAACACAGTTAATGGGTTTGATTTGTGTGTGTGAATATCAGATGACTAGACTGGGCCATTGGACAGAGAGAAATTGTGCAGCTGATTCATTCACAAAAGAGACTGGCAGACATTCTGGTCTCATTAAAGAAAATACACTTTGTCAGATGTATACCTGATTTCACAATTTCACTTTTAGATATGTTTCAACTGAGTGACTCCTGACTTTGCCTCTGGATGGCATCACAGATTTCAGTCTTGGCAGTGTAGTTAAAAACATTGTCTTGAACATACAGTATCTCTTTAAGACAAGAAGGGTTGGTGGTGTTTTGTACTTCATCTGCCATTCCAGTCTTGTAATATAGTATATTGATATTCACAGGTAGTGATGAAAGTGGCAGAGATCTTACATACACATTTTTGACATCCTTAGCATTGGGTTGCTGTGTCTGGATAAATATCAGTAAAAGTAAAAAATCTTTCTTTTCTTATATTTTCAGAAAATGGAGAAGTGTTTGTATGGGGTTATGGCATTCTTGGAAAAGGACCAAAACTATCTGAATCTTCGACCCCAGAGATGATTCCCTCCACATTGTTTGGACACTCAGAGTTTAACCCTTCAGTGGCTGTGATCAGGATCAGGTGTGGGCTCAACCATTTTGCTGCAGTAACAAGTAAGAATGTTTTTCTTCCCTGTCCGTCCCCCCAAAACTCTAAATATCTTCAAGTAACTATGGTCAAGGTCTTAACGTTTCTGTAGATTTCACTCTAAAATCAGCAATATGACTTTGTCATTAAAGGGTAAATATTATGCTTTATTTTGGTAGAGAGTATGTGTTGAACATTGTTAAACTTGTAGAACTTGAGGTTCATGCCAAAAGAAATGCCCCGAAAATCATTTGGGATTTAGAACTTTTCTTCTGTGTAACATGTTCACATGAACATGTAACAGATTTAGATTCACCTGCTTACCCACCTGGTTGGACTCTGCCACAAAGTACAAGGCAAGCAGCAATTGTCCTGTCAGCATCCATGTTTTGATCAGTCAATTTATTTTAATTAACCATTTCAAATAAATAAATGAATGACAAATTCCCATCACAATTTCCCACATCAATGTACAGTGATGAAATGGAGAATAGCAACAAATCCAGACCAAAAAAATCAGAAATAATTGATTATTATTTCATTTTATTATTGATTGCTATTGACTGCTACCTGTGATTCCAATCTTTTTTCTGAGGCAGCCTGCGTCTTTTTGTTGTCCTTGAACTATTTGATGTTGTTTGAAAGGAATAATAGGAATGGAGTTCTGATACCAAGACATAGTTAAATTCTATGATTTCTACTTTATTATTTGTAGTAGATAGTCTCTGAGATCATTGTCGCTGACAGGAAAGTTGTAAAAACCTGCAGCTTTCCAGTTTGGAGGCTCAGCAAGCTTTCACTTCCACACAGCACTGACATTAGATTGTTTCCTTGCAGATCGAGGTGAGCTCTTTGTCTGGGGAAAGAATGTGAGAGGCTGTTTGGGCATTGGCAAGAAAGATGACCAGTACTTCCCATGGAGAGTAAGATGACACTGATTCAATATTAGTCATGCAAACAAAGAGTACAGTGGATGATTGAGTACATCGTTTGTGAGATTGGAGCCTTTTTTCTTTAGTCAATATTTAGTTAGTCATATAATACATTTTCTTTGCTTTTCATTTTGTAGTATTTAAAAAAGAAAAAGTTATGTGGATTAAATACTGAAAAAGACTGACATTTTTGACAGTTGCTTCTCATCATTCCATTCCACAGATCCTTAAATTTAAAACAAAATGCATGTAATAAACGTTTTTTAAACACATCAGTAAGGGCAAATTGTTCTCTCATTTGGTCTATTTTAGCGTTTGTCTGATAGAGGGGTTACTATCATATTTCCTCATGTGCATGTCGGGTGAGCTATTCATTAAACACTGACAAGCAAAATTAAGACCTGTTTCAAATCTGGCAGTAAATTTCAACATTATGAAATCTGGGTGATGTTTTAAACTATTTGACTCACATGTTAATCAATAAATTTGATATACTGTATAAGCCCACTCAATTGATAAGTTTATTCACATCTATATACATTCTAGTGACACTGAGCTTCTTCCTCAAGCACTAACGACTGTGCTCAGCATTTCTACAATATAGTGAATGTTTTAGGCGGTGAGAGTCTCTTTGATTGTGTTTCCCCTTGCTGGCATTTCCATCAAAATCTAACAGGTCTGGCATATCCCTTCATCACTTTTTAATGTCCTACATTTAAGTGTAGGACTTACTGCTTGCATAACCCCTGGGTTGCTTATCCACAAACTTTGTTCAAATTTATAGTTTCAGGAAAATAATGTTATTTAATGCTTAATGCAGAAGTTCATTTAGTTTTTCACAGCCTTTTCTCTGTATCTGCAATAGTGAAGAATACAGTTTTTGTTTAGTGCTGTGACTTTTTTTTTGTTTTTTCAGGTGACAGTGCCAGGTCAAGTGGTGGACGTAGCATGTGGTGTGGACCACATGGTGGCACTGGTGAAGGCCATTTTGTGAACTTTTTTCCCTCAGCTGTGTCTTAGAGGATAAAGGGCTGGATATTTGGCTCACCCTGTCAATGACCCCCAGACGCCTCAGGGAATCAGTCAGGGCAGCTCTGGAGTCCTGCAGCCTGCTGCTCTCCACAGGCAATCGCCCCTCATGGCCCCCCATCCCACAGGGACTTCACACAGTTTGCAGTACAGTTGATTCTCCAGCAGTCACCAATATTCTGTGTTTATGCAGGAAAAGTTGTTAAAAATTTACCAAGCTGACAAAGGACTAATGGGAAAAACATTTCAAACCAGCATCTTACGAGAAAATTCCCTGATCCTTCAGTTGCCACTGATACTGTAAAATTATCTTTTGTGTAGCTTTTGTGTTCTATTCCCAAAGACTGTCGTTTTCAACTGCACAAGACTAAAATGTATTGCTGAAAAATTACACCAGAAATGTACACAAAAAGCAGGAGCACTTTATGAATACATCATTCCAAGGTCGTCCGATTTTTTTCCTGTATGACTTGAATGTTGAGTTAATGGAAAAGGAAACGGCAAAAATAACATTTCCACATGAACCAACAGGTGGAATTTCCACGTCTTATGTCATATGCCGTATGAAGTCGGGATCAGAACCCACCGATCTCAGTTTTCCCTTTTTTCAATCAAATACCACCTCTGATATAACCAAAACATTAAAAAAACACCCCACCAACAAGCAAACTCTAAGAAAAATCATCTGGTGTACCACTAGGGGGTGCTTCAAGTACCAGTTCCATTTTGTGTAGAGTAATATAAGGTATATAAAAATATATTCTTTAATTTACCACATCAGTAATTGTTTATGAATAAATACTGGCTATTGAGGTTGAATGTTGTTTTAATAAAGTGCATCTTTAACACTGGTGAGACTGAACCTGATGCTGATCTTAACTCTGATCTTGACTGTAACTTTGGGCAGAGTCACTGAAGTTGTTCCTTGCTTTACCGGTTGAGCTGCACTGGGCCATTAATCACTCTGACAACTAGAAGGCTCTCAGTGTATAGAAATATATTCAGGAGAAAACAACTGACTGCATAAAACAAATACAACCAGTGTTCAATCTGCAAGCAGGATTTTAAGAATGCAGAGGGGCAGAGTTGTAGGCGCAGACTGATCAAAGCTGTTTTTTGTGTTCTGAGCACTTGAAAATGTGATGGGCACAGTTTTTGGATTACGTACATCTGAAGGGCCATGTCTCATGTAGATATGTATGTGTAGTAGACAAATGAGAAAGTGAGGAAGCTGCTGTCTTAAATCAACTTCACAAGTATTAAGGGTTTCTATGGTCATGAAAAGTCATGGAATTTGAAAATGTGTTTTCCAGGCCTGGTTTTGGACAGTTATGAAATATAGGTTTGGGAATAGTCACCTGATAAGTACAAACAATTTAAAGATATTTTAATTTCCTGAAAATCTGCTCTCATATCATCTCAGGAAACCAGACAGTGACGGCTGCTGTGAGAGGTCTTGTGATTTCCTACTGAAGTTACTAACGTTTGCTTGACGAGAGCTTGCAGTGAGCACATTTGAGTCATCATCACAATTCAGGCAAATACAGTTTTAATAAGGCTTGGTCATCTGCGGAAAAATATAAATTACAGCTAAACAAATTGAAGACACAGGACATGCTGGATGTTTGTTGCTCTTATAAATTCATGATTCTTCAAGTTACAGTCTACACTTATGTAACAAGTTGTACAATTATATAGTAGGTGTATGGGTTGCTTTACTTATCCCATCATGGATAGGTTTTTGAATTTAATTGGCAAATAAGTAGGAACCATGATTATATTCTGCTAAGATTTTGGATGGGGGTGCAGGGTGTGCTTATTTTGTTCCTTTGATTTAGTTATTTGCACCATCAAAGTAACAATTTACACACTTGACATAGTGAACCGGTTTATGTTACTACACGACAGCCACAGAATTAAGTTTTGTACTGTACAACAGAGTTAGTTAGTTTGTGAAATACATTTAACAGATGTCACAGAAAACACAATGCTACTGTTTAACAGCCCAAACCAGATGTATGTAATAGTAAATAATAAATAACTTGATAATGTAAATAAATAGTATATGTTTTTTTAATGGAATAGTTTGATGAATATTGATGTGGTGACAAATGGGTTGAAGGTGATGTTCATGTGTGGTAATGAATTGAGTAATTCGAAGATACAAATCATTCAACTATAACTACATAAGTACACTGAGCACACAAATTAGTAATTTGATTTAAAGATTATAAAAAAAAGAATCTTGCTGAGCTTCATACAATTCCTCATCTATTACAACCACGGTTGTCTTATTGTTCTTAAAACATGTTTTGTGCTGCCCAATCATTAAGAACTTTCTGATTGCATGGAGCCATTTTTCAGCATTTTCTCAACTTGCCTTATACAAACATGTACTTGAGATGTGAACTCAAGTCTGCCTCAGTCTGTTTCACAGTTATAGCTGCAAACCCTAAACTAACCAGTTATCACTCACCTGTGGCATTGAAGAGTAATAATAATAATAATAATAATAATAATAAAAGAACACTACTCCTGAAGTGATGTCACTAATAGGCCAAAATTGCAGAATGTGTGTAATTTTTAATCCATTGATCAGTGGTTCTCAAATCCTGGTTCTTTACATTTACATTTAGTCATTTGGCAGGCGCTTATCCAATGCGACGTACATATGAGATTTGAATACAACACAAGCAAAGATCTAGTCCTGAGAGAACAAGAGTAAGTGCCAAGAGTCTAAGTTCTAGTCGAACAACAGGACATACTGTAGGTGCCGAGAGGCAGAGCCTGGAGGCAGGTATAGATAAAGAGTTTTTTTGGTTTGTTTTTTATAAATAGGTAGCCACTAGATATGAAGGTGTTCATGAAAGTGTTGGGTCTTTAACCGTTTTTTAAAGACAGAGAGGGACTCAGCAGATTGAATGGAGTTTGGTAGCTCATTCCACCATCTCGGGACCACAAAGGAGAAGTGGCTGGCTAGTTCATTGGTAGAGGGGAGGGAGTGTGTGGGAGTATAAACCTGAATGAGGGAGTTCAGGTAATTTGGTGCCATATTGGATGCTGCTTTGTAGGCAAGCATCAAGGCCTTGAATTTGATGCGGGCAGGGACTGGAAGCCCACGGAGGGATATGAA
>OMOW01106950.1:0-16512 GCA_900312555.1 Lamprogrammus exutus
TGGATATTTAGCTTACAAACACATTGAAAGAAAGGAGAATTAAAGGATGTTTTATAGGTTTTATGAGGGAAAACATTTTTAGTAATTTCAACTCTTAATTCTGAGTTTGCATCATCCTGATTACAAACCCTTTGGCAGTGCAAATGCTCACAGATGAAAATGATACAGTAGATAATCCAGTGGGCACCAGAGTTTCTTTTCTCATCATTTAGAAGGATTTTATATAGCTTTCTTTGAAAAGAACATGACTAATTCTGTTTTATAACCATTGAGCAGGTAATTCAAGAAGAATTAAAAGTCCCTAACTGACATCCATACAAACTCTTCATACAGAAACATGCATGCAAGAACTTGTGATTGCCATGTGGCGTCATTCTGTTAACATTTATCAGTTAATTGTCATATCCACTGGTTAGATTTTTTTTTCTTCGCATGTTTATTTATTGTGGCAGCAGTTGACATGGTTATTGTTTAGCTAAGCTTAAGTGGCAGTGGTTCCAAGCTATTGTCCAAATACTGACCCCAACAATGCTTTAGTCAGCTCAGGCCTAATGAATATAGAGCATCATTAAAGTTTTCAGTCTTTATTTTATGTAAATGGGAATACTTACTGCTAAAATATGCGGCAGAAATACTAACAAGACGTAATCGTGCACATGTGGTGGCACGGTTCAAGTATTGGTTTCTGCTTTCCGAATGAGGTGTCATAGTGCATAAAAACAAATGCATGGTGCTCTTCTGCCTTAACCCCCATAGGTCTTTGTCGAGAAAGCAGGTATTAATAATAATAATAAATTTTATTTGTATAGCACACTTTAAAATCCAAAGACATCTCGTTCAGTGTCCTATAATCAACAGAACAAATGGCAAAATATAAATCCACAGCTTGATCGTGGTCTCTATCTTTAACTTGTGCATCATTACCATTATCAGTGGTTGTAGCGGTCTTTCTTGATGATTCACGACCTGATTTGAGATGCAACTTTTCAACACTATTTCAGTGAGGCAATTGATTGGACACTAGGTTGAGGCTACATGGGTGGATAGGGAGACATTAGAATCCAACATTAGCACCTTTATCTCGAGCATCCCTTTCATAAGCCAAGCTCCCTCATTGCCAATGCCCCTGTGCAGGTCTAGAGGTCCCTCTTTAACTATTAATCACCCTGTGCATCCAACATGGCTACACAGAACACCCATCTATGTATGGCCCCCATAAGGCCCTAAATCACAGCAAGTCCAGGCTCTCTGTCCCTAGCACTCCTATGACTGCAGGTCAGCACCACCAAGATAGTCATAACTGTGATAAATGTCCAGTTTGTTTGGGCTGCCACATGCTTGGATTTTTCTCTTCACTCTTCTCCGTACATCATTACTCACACAGGCTTCCAGTTGGTCATGTAATTTACATTTTTATTTACATAACAAGAAAGTGCATTTGATTCTTTTTGAAGGGAAGTCAGGGAAGCTCATACAATTTTACACATCTGTCACCTTGAAGGTATATACCAGAATATTTTTACTAAAATGATTTTCACAGCAAGCTCAGTCGTAGAGGATGTCCAACTATTTATAACATGCTGAAAAAAAGAATGCAATAACATTACTTAATGGAAGTGCTTTGCTTTAGTTATGGGATGCCATAAAAAATAATGGAATTTTACATCACCTTGAGAACCCCATGACCAGTTCATAGTGTTATTAAACTGGGAATAAGAGGAGGAAATCCGTGGATACATAATTACATTTAGAGGGAAACATAATTGATAATTGAAGTCAGAATCATTTAGGGAATACTTTATATTAAATTATGTGATGGATCACCAGTTTTGCAAATGTGATTGGATTTTGTTTCCTCACCATTCTTGTGATATTAATCATGTCTATAAGGGTTGTAACTCAAAAAGTAAATTATTAAAATATCTAAGTGAAAGTATAATTGAATTGTTAAATTTGCTTTTGAATTTTAATTTGTCCGGTAAGTACATCCTGAAGACATGATATGATGACAAATGACATGATATTTTGGGTTTCATGAACAACATAATTTCTTCTGTTCCCCATTTTCATTTCCAAAGTATATATCAAATCCATGCCTACGGCCCATAACAATCTACCCGGATCTGCAGCCTCACTAAGCCAAACACTTTTGAGCATTTGAGCCATTTTGAACTCTGCCACCTCTAAACTGAGCTGAATTTTGCATTTGCATTCCATTTATCCATGTGTAAATCATTTGAATAGCATGAAACGGGGCACAGAGCCATAACGTCCATGAGAGGAATTGTTAGTTGTCAGTTGAGGCAAAGCGAAAAGTTGCCATAGCTCATGTGAAAATGAAGATTGGCTCTGTTGTCCATGAAACGCAGCACCATCCTTTCATTCCTAACCTTGTTTAATACCCATTTGTTAAAAAAAGACCTGCATCTAAAATGTATTTGCAGCTCTGCAGCACCCTGCTTTTATTCTCTTTCAGCAGAGTGTGCTTGGCATTTATTACCCACAGTCGAGGGAAAAACAAGTCTGACATTGACACGAAGGAGGAGGAGGAATTTTGATGACTTACACACAAAAACTCAGAGTAATTACATAGATGTATTTTCAAGGGATTGGGATTCCATCCTAGGTGCCATCTAGTGACACTTTTTAAAGGATTTGAGAGGAGATTAAAGCCCTCGGAGGTCAGTCTTTTTCAGATGCTTGCAAAAGGGTGGGGGGAGTTGGGAATTTCAATATAAATGTAAAACAGTCTTGGAGTCACAAACAAGAGCTGTACTATTTGTTTTGAGGCTGACACTCAAAGGCAAACATGTGGATGACCAAGTACCTTCACACACACACACACACCCAACAGCCTCTCCCAGAAAAGTATTGCGACGGCTGACACGGTCAGCCCATAAATGCTTAACTTCACAGCCACAGACCCTTGGATCTGATTGGCTTCCGTTGAAGTGTTGTTGGATGCAGCTTACAAACGATGGCTGAAAAGTGAGGTTATGCTGAATTATAGACATCTGACGTGCAATTTTTCCTGCTTTATTTTAGCACTGACACAATCTTCTTTTTTTTAAGCCCATCCCCAAACCACTCCAGTCCATTTTGCAGTCAACTTTGATGCAACATGGTCATTGCTTTGGTGTTTCTGCAAACCAGAGATGACTTTGCTATCAGTATCTCTGGCTATGTTGTGTGTGTTCCCTTGAATGAGGTTTTACACCGTAATCACCTACACCCACAGGATTTTCTGTCGTACCAAACCCATCCACGCCTACTGCACTTTGTGGCAAATGTCATCTCATTTTCCCAACTCATTGCTGAGGTCTGATTGATATGTTATGTTGTTTCAGTGTGACAAAAAAGTCAGCAATGATTTACAACATTACAACATACGTAACTGCCCATGCCCATCTGCAGAAGAACAACATGCACTGCAGGCCAGCTCACCCCACGCAGACTTCTATTTGATCAAGACGGTACAGGAGTCTGTGCCCCTGTCGTAGGTGGAGAGAACCAAAACAGACACATTTCATCCAATGTTACATTTCCCTGTATTTTAATATGATTTTGATCTGATAGCAAAGTGTCGAACGAGATTGGATTCTGAAATCTATTCTATTATTTGAATAAACCTTTTCATTTAGTAAAATTACATCTCACTTGCATTCTACATGCGGAGGTGAAAATCAAATTGTAAATATTAAAGCCCCAATCCACAATCGGTGTACTGCACCTCATTAGCCCATTTGTCATAATGTGGTCAATTGTCTGCATTCCAATATTCACTTTCACTGTCATAAATGGATGCAGCAAATATAGAAACTGTTTCAGAGAATCGTTTCATTTGATATTCCTTGAGCTTGCATTCCTGCTACCAAGCATGAATCTTATTTAGCAGAAGGCTTTGGGGTCATCCATGTTCTGTTATTTTAGGCCTTAAATGTGGGCGAGAAGTAGGAGCTGTCAGGTTCAGTTTGTGAAGAAGATGCAACACAATTTAGAAACAACTGAGGTAGATTGTTGGCTGTGATGGTAATACACACACAAAACACGAGAGTACATATCTCTCCAAGTACTATTTTCCAGAACATGGTGTTGATTTTCCTCTTCTCGCTCACTTTTTCTTGGACATGACACCCTCCAGACTTTTGTTTTCATAAATCTTTTTGGCTCTTTTGAGTCCCTGGGGCTTTGATCTAATGATAATCTCAATACCCATAGAAAGCATTGTGCATTAATTTGTTCGAATCTCACTGCCTCTTCCAGACTAGCCAATTCTGGTGGACCCAGTTTCTTGATATTGTTTTCATTAAATCACAAATTATAGTTTCCCCATACAGCCGTCTTGTTGTAGTTTCAAATTATTCTTACCAGGTCAGATGGATAGATGTCTGATAAGTATCCATCTTTATTTGTGAAAAAGACTGAGAACATATTTTATTCTTCAGCCCTTTTGTCATCTTATCATCTAATGGTCTGTCCCTTTTGTCTCTCATCAGTCTTGGACATGGCACGCCATGTGCCCCTATACCGGGCTCTACTGGAGCTGCTCAGAGCCATTTCCACCTGCACATCCCTGGTTCCTCTGCTGCTGCCTCTGTCTGGAGACCCAGGCCAAGAGGAGGAGGAAGAGGAAGATGAACACTCTGAGGGACAGACCTCTGTCGGAATGCTGTTGGCCAAGATGAAGACATGCGTGGACACATACACCAATCGCCTCAGGTGACATGGGGAAAATCATTGTAGCCTTTTGTGTTATTAAGTTCAGGTGAATGCATATATAATGTAAATATTGATTTGTTACAAGTAGACTGTTTTAAATTTAGTCCTGACATTTTAATGAGCCAGTTGACTGTGAAATAGCCAGCCCTGTTAAGGGTGGAGACATTGTCCCCAATACCAATGCAAATTGACAACATTACAGCTGTACAGCATCCACACACAGACTCATTGAGCCTTGAACACACACACACACACACTTGTAGTGGATCTTACACCCCACACGCAGATGCTTCCATGAAAGAAGAGCCTGAGGGTAAATGTCTCACCCTGTCTGGTCTTAGTCTGGCTGGTGCAATTTTGTCTAATAAACAGTCAGGGCAGATTCAGGACCAGTAGGGTGGGGGGCACCTGAGGGCATACACCAACATCAGCATCCAAAGCTCGGGCTGAGGTTTTTGGGATGAGGTGGGCTTACCAACTGTTGTGCCCACTTGCTCACAATTTTCTTTTAAAACTCACTTAAACCCTTGTCTCTTTGTTTTACACCAAATATTGACTCTCCAAAATCCAGTTACAAGTTACAGGAATCAAACGACAAAATACCACAGCATGACTGATGTTCTGTATTTGTTCCAGGTCAAAGAAAGATAAGAGTAAAGGTGTGGTGAAGACAGATAGTTCAGATCCAGAGCCTGAGGGTTTGACACTTCTGGTGCCTGACATCCAGAGGACAGCTGAGATAGTCTACGCTGCTACCACCAGCCTACGGCAGGCCAATCAGGGTATGTATTGCTGCATATATATATTTACATCCACACACAAACCACACATTCAGGCTTGAGGCGTGTTGCTGTGTGACCAAACGCTGCCATGGCTGATCTTTGGAGATGTGTTGTTACTACAGGTCACAGTGGCAAATGGTTATTTCAGTTTAGGGCTCTGAGCAGACACGTTAATCTCACCGATAACATGTATGTTCATAGCAACAGTTAAGATGGTCGTCTTTTGCAAAGTCATTACCATACTCTGCTCTCCTCCTGACTTAAAAACCTTATTGGCTCCCTTCCCGCGTTTTTAATTTCCATTTTTTTCCATCTTGATCTGAGTTATTTCAGTAGGTCTCAGCTCTCCTACTTGTCCACATTTTTCTCTCTGTCCCTCACCTGTTGTCTCCGTTCTGTCCTGCCCTGTTGGTGCAAGGACAAGAAATGGGCCTCTAAGTTTAGCTTGCCAAAACCTCTGAATTCCCTCAGCTGTGATTGACTGCAGCCCGTAACACTTTTAATCTTCATTTGGTGACACCATTGGCCTGTTTTTGGAATTTTAATCTGACCACAGTGGAGCAACACGCCAAGCTTACCGTTTTTTTCCCCTGTTCTTAAACTGCTTTGGACATTAACGTTGACCTAACTGCGTGACCTTTCATGCATGGGAGGCTAGTTCGGCACTTTGAAATTGAGAAGGATTTTGTTTAATGTGGTGGGTTACTCAAGGCCATTGAAGGACATGAAACTTTGCAACGTTAATTTAAGACACCATTCCCAACGTACTAATACATGTTCCGGGTCACGCTGAGATAGACATTTCCTTTATGCTATGCTACAAGAGAATCGACTTTTGAAGCATTGTACAGGGCAAGTATACACGTCTTAAATAGTTTTTGTTCAGGAGAGAGAAAGAAAGAGAATGAGGATATTCTAACTACCCATTTGTCACCTTAAGAAAGCAACACCATCAATAACACGTCCGCTGCATGATCGAACATAGCACCCTCCCCCATTACTGTGTTGCTACACAGTATGCAATATTAATTATCCCCCACCCTCCCATTTCTTCAAGCTCCCTCCAGAGAATTCTTATGTTCAGCCCACATAAATGGCTGTCTAACTGATCTGAGGTGGGCAGTTGGCCATTAGATGGGGGTGGGGTGCACAGATAAAGATCAATGTCATGTCACTTCCCATAAAGAAATCTATATGATAAAGGCCTCTGGAATCACACATCATGCAGAGTTGTGGCGTGTGTGGCTTGCAAAGTGGTCACCTGAAATGATGTATAATCATTTAATTAGAATCAGGTCTAACAAAACACCTCTGAAAGCAGCAACGATTGACCATAAGCTGGACAGTATTGACTGAGGGTACAGCCCTCACTTTATGTGCACTTCTCCAAAGTGCAGCTTTTCTAGTATGGTTACGCAAATGTACCTTTAATTTCATGGTAGGTATAGCTGTCCCCGTTCAAATTAATTGAGTCCTAACAATATACGTATATTTATAGAAATGTAAATGAATTGCTTACTCTTCGACATATTCCGTCAAAGCACCCTTACTGTGCTTTAGTGTCACAGAATACTGAGAGCGTTTAGAATAATTTGCTTCAAATGTTGATGAAAGGTTTGTTCCTTTAAAAGTCTCGTGACCATATGGCAGAGAAAATAATTTTGTCCTGATATCTGATGTGATACTGTGAACCACAGAGTTTATTTGCATCATTTGTGTAAACCTCATACTTGATTTTAATATGACTCATTTCACTTTAGAATTGAATGCTAACTGGCCTTGAAAAAGTCTTAAACCAACATCGTTTTGAGAAACCTATTATGTGAACCAACTCCTATGACTACTGTCAGACACCTCATGTTGTGTTCAGGAGTTGTTTCCGCCCGCCTTTCTACCATGGTCGTTTGTGCCTACGCCTACATCTGTGTGTCCCTGTTTGCCAAAGATTAGTGTAAAGATTGTAGCCCGTTTGTTGCGAAGGTGACTTTAGTGATGAGTGGTGCTGTGGCAGACAGGCCTCGAAGCTTTCTCACAAGGGATGACTGCTGAAGCTGATTGTTTTCTGCCATGGTTACACACAGTTTACCCTCCGCCCACTCTTGACTTTTGATTCTTTGTACCCCCCACCCACCCCGACCCGCTTAGCAGAGAGGAAGCTGGTAGAGTCTTCTAGGAAGGTGTCAAGCCGGCCCAAACCCCTGTTCATCCTGCGCTCGCTAGAGGAGAAATATGTAGCTGCCATGAAGAAGCTACAGTTTGGTGAGTTATCATGTTTACTTTTTGGTGTATATGCATCTGTATGTGTACATTTTGCTGCTGGGACCTTTGGCCAGCCTGTTTTACACATTTTACGTCGCAAGCTACCGATCATATTTATACACATTTGTCTCCCTTCTCTGATATGATATATAGTGCCGTGTTGTCATACTTCTAAAAGGAAGGAAGACTCAGACTGCCTCCTCTTCCTGTTCCTTATTTTTCCCTTGTCTATTCGGCCACGGTTTTTTAACACTGCAATTGATTTTGCAAGCAGCTTGATGTCTAATGTAATTGAAAGCGACATGACTGTAAACCTGTTTGTTTTGGTACATGGACAGCATATAAATAGAAAAACTGACCGAGAGGGAGACAGTATGAGTGTGGCATAAGAAAAGTATGCAATGCGTATATTTCAATAGGAATGTCACTAAAGAATTGGCTTAATCTCCAAACTTTATGATTGATCAAGTTATTCAATGTTTGATTGGTCTTCTGAAGGCATTAAAAATTGCAATTAAATGGTGTAATTTGCCATTAATGCTGTCATGCGACTTTATAGCTTTGCAAGAATTCCAAAACACACTGCGAATGTTTGTTTTCAGCATAAGCTAATCTGACTGCCCACCCTAGCAGATTAAAATTATTTTTATTAACGAAGGAGGAACATGATGCCCAAAAGGACTGAAATTAGTGAGGAAGTTGCATTGCATTTTCCAACAAATTAGCACTTGCAACATGTTACCGTGAAAGCTTGTATGCATTATTCATTAAGTTAAAAAAAACCTGAACATGCAATCAATATATGATGGTTGCATAGGCTGATTCTTACATGCATTATTGCCTTCATTAAATTGTAGTCAACATTTTTGATGTGCATTAAAAACATTGCTAATTATGAGTATGAGCACACTTTTAATTTTGCACTGGTGGGTTGAGGAGCCATAAGCAGTAAAGCAGATTTTTGTACATAGGCTTTAGACTATAGTTGGCTCTGCTACGTAGTTGCTATGAACAGGAATGGGAACGTTATTGTTAGGAGCAGTGCAATGATAAACTCTATACTTTGGTCTCTCTTTTTCGGACAGACACCTTTGAAATGGTCTCGGAGGACGAGGACGGGAAACTGATGTTCAAGGTCAACTACCACTACATGTCTCAGGTGAAGAACGCCAGCGATACCAACAGTGCAGCACGATCACGCCGTCTCGCCCAGGAAGCCGTCACCCTGTCCACCTCTTTGCCCCTGTCATCCTCTTCCAGCGTCTTTGTGCGATGTGATGAGGAGAGACTGGACATCATGAAGGTAAACCACTACAGCACCACAGTTTGTGTTTTTTCTACTATACAACTTATCATTGACATCACTTAATCATTCCCTCATTGACATTTAATAAACAGCTCTCAGTTGAGGAGCGGCAAAGTCTCCTTTTGTAAATGTCAAAATCTTCATTTAGCTTTGTTTTGGCAAAATAACATGTTTACTCAAAATAAATGTGGCAGCACACCAACAATGAAGTCATGATTGAAATAGAAACAATCTAACACATTACTGCATACAAACTTGCTTATAATAACGGCATCTTTGTGTTATTAAGATCTCCAATCAGTGGAAGGGGATCCAAAGAGATTGTTGAATTAAGCGTGCCTATTATAATATCACTGTAAAGATTTTGTTGATATGGAACTGTGAAGCACAAAAGGATACCAAAATGCTTTTCAACAACACAAATCATATCATAGACCAGCTGCTGATGATCACACAGTGGGTATGGTGGAGGAAACCTTGACTAGTTCAGCCAACTGTCCTTTTCTTAGTGATTAGTAATGTTCATAGAAACCAACCAAAATTAAACTCACTATCTCTTTGTCTGTGCTCCTAACCCCACCCCATTCCCCATCCCTGAGTTAGTCATGCTGCCAGTTGGTTTCAGTCCTGAAAGCGTAACACTACAGATTTACCCCACTTTATCAGGAAATGGGAAGAGCAGTGGAAGTGTTGGGTCTGAATGCTCGTGTCAAAATAAACTTACTGCATGAGTGGTGCTTAGTGCCCCTAAGAAATCTTACAAGTGTAGCTGCAGTCATTTCAGAGTGCAGTCCATGAAAATGCACTCAATACCAATGAGTTGTTTTGACAAGGATCAGGATGGTTGCATTTCTTAAGAAATTTTTTTTTTTTTTTCTGAATTGGCTTATCTGTCTGTTATGCATTCTAAAAGAACCCTGCATTCTGCATATTTATTCAGTGAAATTCCTCTCTCTCTTGGTGCTCTGTGTGCTAAATGTTACTGTGGCAGTGATACAAGGCCCCACCCCCGTCACTGACTAAAACCCTGACGCTCAAGGAAAGGTCCTGTCATTGGCAAGAGAGCCAGAAACAGAATGGTTTTCAGCAGGTTTTCCCATTATAATTGAACTTTAATCTGATTTAGGCCATATTCACATATCCTGTGTGACATTTGAGTTTTATTAACATGACTCCTGTTTAGCTGAACAGTACTTCCACCTATTTCTACAAATTCTTGATTTTTGAACAACAAGGTTTATCAAATTGAACATATTTAAGAGTTACACTATTATAAGTGAATGATAGAGTGTTTTGGTGCACGCCAGAAGTCTGGAATCTGAAATGTAAGAAGTTAATTGAAAAGTGATTGCTTTGTGAAATGTTGAGCAGTATCAAGTGTACTGTATGCGAGCAGTAGTACTTTGGTTAAAATATGCAAAACCATGATCCATTAACAAGCCCTGAAATCCAAGTGGAGCTGTTATGTATTTTAATATTTACCTGTTTTGTTCTCTGTTTTAGACTGGAAAAAGATTTGACACTAATGAATGTAATTATGGGTTGGCGTTTTAGATTTCTACTGTCTGCTGATTTTCTTTGTTATATTTACATACATATATGGGTTGGCTTAACATACAGTTATTTAAAATTGTTGTATTTCTGTGATTAATGAGCTAGTCTCATGTAGTAATACGAAATGAATTGCACTTTGCTCTGCACTTTGTGAGCATTGCAGATAGAAGTAGTCTCCCTACTAATTTCACTCTTTAGCCTTATTGTTGATGACACTGTTGTGTCTGTGGTAAAGGCTGAAAAGGAGTTGATGCAATTTGTCCATTATTAGTTTGCTGTTTAATCCAGATTTACTGTTGTCACCGTGTCCACCCGTCTTCAATTAACTCTCTTTCATTGTGATTAATAACTATGTTTGATTGGTTTGTTTGTATTAAGGCCTTTCTCCTCCTTTTTGTGTGTAGGTTCTCATCACAGGTCCAGCCGACACCCCGTACGCCAATGGCTGCTTTGAGTTTGATGTGTATTTTCCCCAGGACTATCCCAACTCACCACCGCTGGTTAACCTGGAGACGACTGGCGGGCATAGCGTGCGCTTCAACCCTAACCTCTACAATGATGGCAAAGTGAGTAAACAAGTCTGGGAGCTTAACTTTTTCAATATCGTACAATCAAACATCTGCACTGACGGAATGGTGAATAGCACAAAAAAACTGACTGGTTGTGCATCAAGCACCCAATATCAAAATGGACAACTGACAGAAAATGATGAAGTTTGTGTCTTCTGTTTATCGAAGATTCTGTCATGTTGAAGTGCCAAATTAAACATGCTGTATCTCAACATATGTGCTGATGAGCTTGTACAGTTTATTTCAAGTTTGACACTTGTAAGTGGACATCCCTTAAGGCTGATGCCCAACATGTTGTAATACATATAGCTCATACGCTAGCGGCCCTGGCTTCCTTCCATTGAGGAGCTGCGGTCAATCTCACCCCATCTGTTGCACCTCATTAGGCAGCCTCTGACAGTCCACATGTATTTCCATAATGGGACTAGACAGCTGCTATAAGAAATACCTCAGGCTTGCCACATCGGTGTTACAGCATGAGGAGGCAAGAGGTCATTCCGCACAGCAAAGAGGGATGGATGGATGGATGGATGGATAAATGGAAGAAAGAGAAAGTAGATGGATAATAAGCTTGTTGCCTGGGGATGTGAAACTTTTTTGTTTTTTGTTGAGTTGAAGTTTTGATCGGCTTTAACCTGAGCATATGCTCACTCTGCGAGCAACTTGACAGGTCACTCCATCCTGATTGTGTAATATGCAGAGGGTTCTAATTGGATCTATACAGTGTTCTGGATCATATGTGTGATTTTAAACAAAGCAAACTTTTGCTGGGTGCAATCTACATGGAAACATAGCCAACATTTGCTAATCCAAGATTATTATTATTATTATTATTGGAACTTTAACAAGAAAGACAATGTCTTTGTATCATAATTTCATACTCAATAAACACAACGTGTTTTGTGCTTTCATGTACATTTTTGCACATTTTTGCAAATCTGACCTTTATTCATGAAGATATAGCCTTCTCTAGCAGACTTATTCAGGGTAGAGCAGACATCCAGCTCTGTTTACTGGTCTTCCGCTTTGTATATGTTGCGTGTGTTTCTGGGTAAGGGATGCTTGATACTCAACCAAAGGTTTTACGGATGTAGCGACACCGCGGGGCAGCGGCTTTCATGCCTTCGGGGAGGGACTTCCTCTGGGTAAGGACAGTAACTATCAACCTTCCTAGTCGAACCTGGAAGTCCCCTTAATTGGCTATTTATTTTATTTTTTTCTGTTTATAGCTGCCATTTATATTTTGGACCCATCAAAACAAAAAAAAAAACATGGGCTCAACATTGGTAAAAATTTGATTTCCTTTGTCCTTTTCTTCAGGTATGTTTAAGTATCCTCAACACATGGCATGGGAGACCAGAGGAGAAATGGAACCCACAGACCTCAAGCTTTTTACAGGTAAGGCGGTGATCCAGCATGACCGATTCAACACAGTCACCTGTCTGATGGATCAGCAAGGCTGCTCTGAGGCTTTGTGTCAAAAGCAATAGTTAATCACTGCCCTGTCATTATGATGCCAGCAGCTCTGTATTAATGGATTTGGTGTTTTGACAGCTGACATGAAGGATCCTTTCTCAAGTCAAGTTATTATGTAGCTCTGGTGACAGTGTGTGGGTGTTAATCAAACCAAACACAAACTGCTATCATTTGAACCCCCGGGTTATGCTATTCTTAAACACATCCCTCATTTTGAAGACAGGATGCGTTGGGTTCAGTTGCACTTTTTTTTTTTGTTAAACTCTGTTGTCAAGGTGTCAGACGCCATCTGTTTTTAGCTACAATTTACTAGTTTTCATTTTTTATTGTTGAAATGCATGCCAGCCTGGGATTGAAATTTCCTTTTTAAAATATATGTGTGCATTAGATAATGTGAAAAAGTCATTGTGTACATAAATGTGGTGACTCGCATTGCCTCTGGTACAAATGTACTATTTGACCGATTTTACTTTGTTAGACAAAATAGAATATAAAGGGAAAGATAATACAGCACTAACCCATCATTCAAAATCGGCATACATGATCAGTCTAGTACCTTTAATTGATTTTAATGGAAGCACTCTCTTACTCCACTCTGCATGAGCAAGTTGACCAGTGTAGTGTGTGTGTGTTTCTGGGGGTATAATTAGGATGAAGTGTCAAACCTAAGTCACTGCATTAACATGCACATTAAAACTTTGGTTATACTGCGATTAAGGCCACAAATGGTTTTGTTTTGTTTGGGGGTTTTTCAACCCTCATGTATACACCATAATACAATTAAAATCCCAAATCGAAGTATGCTTACTCTGAGTAACATACCTTTATTAATGTGATTTGTAAATGAATTTATTCAGGCATGAAAATGTCTTCATAGAAGTATGATACCTCTGCATGCATTTCATAATTGGGAGTACTCTCTTCGTTCTGAGATTACCCAATGCGTCGTGTATACTTGGAGAACGGTGGAATCCTATTAATTCCATCTATGTATGTCTTATGATCATTTTGCCTTATCACAGTACGGACAAATAATTTGAGTATTACTTGCATATAAACATAGTAACAGTCACCTTTGTATGTATTCATTGACATCCAGCCACTGAAATGCTGTTTCTAGTCTTTCTGGCACATTATAAAGGCATTCAGTAGAACTTTTACCTCATGGGAGGGATTTACATTGGTACAAAATTACAATCTAAAATATCCCTACAACACTGCAGGGAATGTCGGCCCGCTTGAGCTTATGGATGAATACTCAAATACTTGAGCACAACATGTTGACACACAGCCATACCATTATTTGGTTGTTTGCCATGCACACACTCGCATTTATTTTCCATAAATATTGATTCAATGACAAGCAAGCCTGAGTCGTCGTAAATGGATCCCCCCTCTTTTTTATAATGCCCTCATTTGCAGGATTGGAGAGTTCATAGAGATGTCTCAATTGATTATCATTCCAGTTACCGTGCTACGGATCAATAATGGAAACTAAGGAGCTTGGTTCAGTAGGAGACACAGGACTGAGCAGGAATCAAGCGGTCATTAACTGGGGTGGATATCTGGTCTGAAATCTGGCAACACAGTTAAGGGGGGAGGATCAGGAGTTGAAGGTCATTGGTATCGACTTGGATCATGCGCAAATCATCCAGCTCCACCATGGTTGGGGCCAGCAGGCAAACCTCCAAGCCCAAGCTCGTCATTGTTGGTAATGTAGTGGCTTGGAACAGACAGTGTGATGCAGGGATGTGTCCTTAGTCTCCTTGAGACTGGCCAAAGCATTAATGGAGCTGTTAATAAACTTCTATTGAACAATATATCTTTATGGGGCCAAAATATTCCATGCTTTTGTCAGACATTCCCTAAGTGTCCTCCACTGCAAAGCTGCTTTCAGAGACTCGATAGTGGAGGACATGGAGACAATGTCGGGGTATCTACCCAATGCATCAGGATTATACCTAAGTGTATTTCCTGACTGATTTGATGTGGCTTTACTTTGTGGTTGTCATAGAAAACAAACATTTGGAAACATTTTTTGAAAAAGATCAGCTTCTGGACCATAATTAAATTGTACTTGTCTACCCATTAATTTCTCTCTACTGTAGGTGCTAGTGTCGGTGCAGTCCCTAATCTTGGTGGCTGAGCCCTACTTCAATGAGCCAGGGTATGAGCGGTCCCGCGGCACTCCCAGTGGCACCCAGAGCTCCCGCGAGTATGATGGCAACATCCGCCAGGCCACTGTCAAATGGGCCATGCTGGAGCAGATGCGCAACCCCTCACCATGCTTCAAAGAGGTAAGATCACGAAACAAAAGTGTATTCTTCTTTTAGGTCTTCACAGAGGCTCAAATACTTATTCACACCATTGTGATACAGTTGTTGATGTGAATTGGAGGTGTTCACACGTTCACCTGAAATGGGACCTGACTCAGTCAACATCCAGATTACAGTATATTCAGTCTTATCGAGTTCAGGAAGGGTCCCGTGCTACTGCCGCGAATGTCAGGTCTATGTGTCGATATGTCTTTTGTATGAGTGGATCCCTATCACTTCTCGTCATGTGGGGCATTATAATCACTATAGGAGAAAATGTGAGAAAGCAGTGGACAGAAAAGCTGCTTGTTAATTGGTGGTGCATCATGCTTGGCCAGTGTGGGTTTTGTTTTTGTTTTTTGGGGTTTTAAGACTGTCAGCATCAGACCTTGAAAAATCCGATATCAAATTATTTTGGTAATCTACTCTTATCCTATGTGGTCACTATCTCTAAATAGAAACTTGCCCTTATACTATATTCACTTCATACCAGAGACCAAAACAAAGCCACCTCTTGGGTGTGGTTGGGCACCTTGGCTGATAATATATCCCTGTCTTATTAATTCCTTGCTAGATGATATTGTCTGGATGTCAGCCAATTTCTGCTCTCCTTCTCTCCCCTTTTGCTCCTCAAGTTTTTTATTTCCTCCGATCCTTTAAATGGGCCATAGTGAGACAGATAGTGCCGGGGAAGATAACGATCATTTAACCTGCTCATCCACAGCAGGCTCATTCAGAAATGTCAAGAAAGAGGAACGCAGAAACAGGAGCTTTAGAGAAGAAAATGAGAGGGGGGAGAACGGAGGGAGATGAAGAAAAATGATCCAATCACCTTGACAGGATTTGATTTTTAAAAAACACCACAGTATAAAAACGTGAACATGGTGTCTTTGTTGTCAACAGTAGCTTTCTCGAAGTTTTCTCAAGATTTAATAATACCAAATCACTAATAACATTTTAAGATGAAATTGATTTCATAATGAGAAGTGGCACTTAACATTAGCTGTTGGAAGTTGTAACCCAGAAATATTGGTTTCAGCCTTCAAAAACATGTATCGATGTAAAGCTCATATTCATACTCAGAGCATCTCCATCTGAAACACACAACTCTACCTCAAGCAATTTATTTCCTATAAAAGCAAATGGGCCACATCCACTTCACGTTCTATATGTCCAAGAAAAAGCAGAACCTTTGATTTTCACGCTCACGGTGCTTTTCAAGATTCACATTGGTTTCCAACTGTTTTTTTCTGCAATGTTTGGAAAATGTTTTGAGTTGGAAGCAAATATCAATGTGCAATGAGCAGAGGGAGAGCCAGCGCTCGTCATATTTCTGTGAAACTTGAAGGTGAATTGTAATAAGTGTAGCTGGCCTCTACATAGCAGCAAGAAATGGATCGTTGGACTGAGACAATGTAGCTTGGACTTTGCAATCTCTCTCTCTCTCTCTCTCTCTCTCTCTCTCTCTCACTCTCTCCACTCTGCACAAACAATACTCACAACTACCACAACAACCACTAATCACTATACTA
>OMOW01106958.1:0-10554 GCA_900312555.1 Lamprogrammus exutus
CGAGGTTTACCCTACCATGTAAACGGCCCGTGTTTTGCCGAAGCGCCGAAGCCGAAACGAAACGACAACAAAAAGCGATAGTTTGGGCACACACAGGCTGCACAGGAGAAGAATCCACGCACCAGCTACAGCGAGAGAGAGAGAGAGAGAAGTGTGTGGCGTCAGAACCGATCTGACGCCAGATCAAGGAGCGCTCTCGTTTCTCGTTTCTGCTCATAGTTTTGAGTTCCCCTTTCCCGTTTTTACGCCCTCAATTATTTTCTGCGCGCTTGTTTTATTTGCGGACCGCGCTCAAAATTGTTAGTGTCGCTCTCATATTTAAGATGTCTGACGTATAGAAGTCTTGGTATGAATATCACCTTATCAAAGCCACGCCCTTGTCAGCTGGTTTGTAAGCGATATTGTAAGCGTGCACCAGCAGCGTCACGGTCATCCGACGTGCGCGGACCTCAGTCTGGCTGTATAGTACACAAACATTATAGTAAACAAACATTATAGTAAACAAACATTTAGTAAAAAGGTTTTACAAGAGCAGTAAGATGAAGTGCTCACAAGATGGCTGTGAGATTAGCAAGTGATACACCTTAATTTATTTAAATGAAATCAGTTAAAAGTGAAGTGATTTTTTTTTTTGATGCAATATGAGCACATGCCTTTTTATTACATAGTTTAATGGATTCACTGTAAGCCTGATTTGACTAATGCGGTTGGACGATGTGATAAAGTACAACATGTACAGCACAGCCTGTGCCGTAGCCCCCATCCCTACAGGACGACAGCACCTAAGACCTAAAAAGAGCAAGGATAAACCCTGGTTGTTAATACATAATAGAGAGTAATCATTGTAAAATGTTTGCTGCAACAGTTAGCTGCAAGTTGCGTTCTTGTAAATCGGTAAGTATGGCCAACAGCTCCACCGTGCAGTTCCTCGTGTATTTCCTTCAAACGTTTACTTGTTGAGGTGGTAACACAAGGAGATGGTGATAGTCATTGTTTTCCCTTCTCCTCTTTAGATGGACATATCCAAACTTTCACCAGAAGAAAAGTGGAGGTTAGTGTCTTTGCATGCTTGCATCTGTACGTGGATTGTGTATAAACGCATCATACAGTACATAGTTGGATTATTTTGTTCTGAAATGATCCTGATGAACAGACCAATCAGCAAAACGCACTTCAGTTTTTGCTGCTCGGGTGCAGGTTTCAGAAGTGAAAAGTAACTCCAAACTGGAAATTGAGTAATTCCTCCTTGTTCAACTTTTTGGTAGATGAAGCCAGGACCCACATTTATATGAGATCATTGCATATTATTGGTTGATGCTGCAGTAAAATGAAAGAAATTTTGATAGTGATGATGATTCTTCACAAACACCCCCACACCAGCTTCTCACCAAAAGGTTAAGCAATGCAGCACTTTCAATAATGTATGCACTTGTGACTTTGATAACAATTTTCATTTTCAGAATTTCATTTAAACATCTAACATTGTTTCATTTCTACTGAACACTTGATTTATTCTTCTATTTCGCAGTTTTTTTTCTGTGTTCTTATTACTCCCACTGGGTCTTTACATCCAGTGTATCTGTCTATTTAACGTAATCACGTCCCAAGATTTGGATCGTGTTCTGCAAAAGAAGAAAATATTTGACTCGCAGTGTGTTTCAACTTTGATTCAACACCACAAACTGTTGCATTGGATAAATCCCGAGAATGTGTATGTCAGCTCTGAGCGTATCTGTGCGCACACGACTCTCAAAACACACAGTAAGCAGAAAGTACTGGCGGAAAACTGGACCCATAACACCGCTGTCATTTGGAGGCAGCGGTGTGTGATGCAGCTTTAAGGGCTCTCCTGTCTGCAGAATCAACAAAGTTGTGTTCACCAGCTACTTCTCATTGAAGCACGTGTCTCCTCTGTTCACAGGGTGGAGCATGCAAGGATGCACGCCAAACACAAAGGGCACGAGGCCATGCATGCAGAGATGGTGCTGATCCTCATAGTCACCCTGGTCATCGCACAGCTAGTCCTCGTTCAGTGGAAACAGAGGCATCCAAAGTCGTACAATGTAAGACAAAAATACGCAAGCAAATCTGTCGGGCGCTTCCAATACTAGGTTTAGGAAATGTCTTGCGTACATGTAATCATATGGATTTGTGTCTCTAGTACATTCAACTGTGCATGTTGCTCATTTCCCATCCCTCACAACAGGAAGTTTAGGCACAAATCCTTTGAAGTAAAAATGAGTAATTACTGTGGCTCCCTCTTGTGGGCAATATAAGTATAGCAAAGTTCACCTGCATAATGAGCGCTGAAGATGAGATATGCTGTCACACACTATGCCATTCAAGTCATTTACACACTCGCACTTTGCTCTCTGACGCCCGTAATGTTTTATCCCCGGGGGGGTCGGTCGGTCCATGTTTGGTATCTTAACGCGTCACCTCTGCCATCTTTATAGCTGGTGACCCTGTTCCAGATGTGGGTGGTTCCTCTCTACTTTACCACCAAACTCCACTGGTGGAGGTTCCTGACCACGTGGTTCATCTTCTCTATCATCACAGCGTACGTCTCCTACCGTGCCACTCGCAAGCCACTGGCGTGCACCACGCCGAGGTACGCTGCTGGTTTTGTGTTCACGGTGTCCTGAAAAAATACGAGTGTGCCCTTTTGCAATGAAAGTGATGGAACAGCTCGTGATGTTCTCTGATGGAAGCGACCCGCCTCTCTTTTTGCTCCTTTGTTTGCTGTAGGTTGGTGTATAAGTGGTTCCTCCTCCTCTACAAGATCAGCTATGCCACGGGACTTGTTGGCTACACTGTCGTCATGTTTACACTATTTGGTATAAACCTGATATTCAGGTATGTATTGCCACAGGGGAAGATAAACAGGAGCTTTGTTCCTGCTCTGTCCTACATGTAGCAAATGCAGGCCACTAGATGTTGTTTTGCCATTTTCAAGCTGTTGATGTTCGCTGGTCTCGATGTTGCTCCCACAGCTTTCTGGTCAGACAGCTGCAGTCTGTCGCTATCACATCCACTAATAACTAGAGTTTCCTCAATTTCACTCCATCAACATGGGGCGCACCAGTTTAGTACTAGACTGTCCAGACAGACAGACAGGCAGTCAGGGAGAGAGACACGCTGACAGACAGGGAGAAAGACAAAGTGACAGGGAAATGCTCTCTCTCTCTCTCTCTCTCTCTCTCTCTCGCTCTCACTCTCAATCGCTGCTTCTTGACAGGCAAGGAGAGAGACAGACAGATGGGGAGGTTGGGAGACAGACAGAGCCGCAAACACAGGGAAAGAGCTAGACAGAGAGACAGACAGACAGGGAAAGAGGCAAAGAGGAAGACACAGTGACGGGGAAATACTCACTCAACTGCTTCTCCGTATTATGCAAATGCACATTTATGGAGAGGTGACTTGTGCATTTTCCTTTTTAGGCCACGCATGCATACTTCAATTTTCTCACTTAAATTTGCACCTAAAATGATACAAAATTATAGAAATATGCTGGTTCAGTTTACTTGTTGACTATTAGATGGAATGAAATGGCAGGTCAAGGCAGCGGTAACCCAGGTTTTGTCAAGTGATCCAACAAACACAATCAGCCACATTTGTGGGGGAATCTGGTCAAGGCTCACATCTGTTATACTGCCCCCAGTGGTCGGTCGGGGCACCTGCATTGGAGTTGGTCAGGACTGAGGAGTCTTTGCATGAAACTGAAACCCCGACGTGTTGAGAAGTGTCTATGTCCCTCACAGGCCAAGAGTGGAGCTAGGAGTGACAAGGACTAAGATCACAGAGAATTTGTCGTTCCAAAGTGGGAGAATTTGAAAAGAAAGAACTACAAAGAAAACATTTCAAGGACATTCATAAATAATACGCTTCCATTATACACTTTAGCAGTGATTTCTTGTCTTCTTGGTGTTAAAAAAGTGTCGAAAATAAAAGAGGAAAGTGTTTTAGTTTGACATCAGCAGCCTAGCAATTTATTTTTTATTCTGAAACTGAGAATATGAAGATTTAAAATCACAGCAGGTTTGCTCGTTTTATCATCAAAACAACTCCTACACGCTCTCAGTTAAGCAATGTCTTTTCTGTCCAGGATAAAGCCGGAAGATGCAATGGACTTTGGCGTCTCCCTGCTCTTCTACGGTCTGTACTATGGGGTCTTAGGAAGGGACTTTGCAGAAATGTGTGCGGACTTCATGGCTTCCACAGTTGGGGTGAGGAGGTAGATTGCAGACATGTTTGCCTGTCCTCTTACGCAAGGGGGTCGGGGGGCGTAAGCGTGAAAGCGCTAAAAATTGTCCCCGTCTCTTCTCTTTCTCAGTATTACAGCGCGTCCGGCATGCCAACCAAGCACCTCTCCGATAACATCTGCGCGGTGTGCGGTCAGCCCATCCTCGTAGATGTCAGCGAGGAGGGGATCATCGAGAACACGTACAGGCTGTCCTGCAACCACGTGTATCCTTCCTGTCGGGTACTTGCTGTTATCGCTCCGATCATCAAAAGTGAAGTTCAGGCGCATCACAGGCGTCTCTTATTTCACCTTAACTGGTGTCATGGCATTTCAAGGGAAATGTACCATGTTGTCAATTCCCAGCCCAAAGGGGAATTGACAAAGCTCATTTGACCTTTAGGCCACGGTTGCTGTTAGGACAGTTTGTTGGTTTGGAGCCACGTTACTTCCCCCTCCATTTATCTGCTGCTGTTTATAAGCTGCTGATAACGTGCAAGCGTACCAGTCAGCAATGTTGTTGTTTTTGGGACGCTTTTCATACCCACCATTTATGTTATTATGAAATTATTCAAAAATCTTATTTGATAGTTGGTGCTCGTTTGTTACCTGTATTTAACATATTAAACTGATGAAGAAGGCAGAAACAATTACATTTGCAAGCAATAATTATACAGCATTTGACTTGGTTCATCAGTTGAGTATTGGATCATCAGTTCATACAGAAAAATTGCGCATTTTTATATTTTAATTCCTTGTGTCTTTTTAATCACTGGTTAAGGAGAGAATGATTTGATGTTAGATTAAGTACAATTTTCCCTCCAACATCTTATCTGATGGTCAACTCGATTAACTAGTTGCCGTGCATCTAACAAGTTGATGCAGTAGAAGCACTTTCACCGTTGGTTCTGCTGATTTGATAACCGTGAGTCGGTGCTCACATGTTGTCGTGCGAAGCCTTAACTCCATTTTCAGGTTCCATGAGTTTTGCATAAGAGGATGGTGCATCGTGGGAAAGAAGCAGATGTGTCCATACTGCAAAGAGAAGGTGGATCTGAAGAGGATGTTCAGCAACCCGTATCCTTCGCGTTCTGTCAGAATTACGTTTTGTTTCTCCCGAGCTGTGAAGATTGGTGAATACTTTTGATTATCGGATGTTTTTACAGTTCCTTACAATATGTTCATGCACAGGTAGAAGTGTCCACACCTCATTGAGGACTTAGATTGAAAAGTAGCTGAGTCACAATGGCACACTGCAGCAAACATCAGTCAGTACTTTCATTTTGGAGCTATCAAGGTATCACAAGACAGCAAACACGTCATCTCTTCCAAAACCAAAAGGTACATTGTGAAAAAAATCTACAAAATAATTTGATATGTTACGGGGAATAAATTCGTACAATCTTGGAAAACCTGGAAAAGTCATGGAATTTACAAAGATATTGTTTTATTCATTCTTATTCTGCTGAAAAAGCATTCATATGAACGGCAGACGATTTGTAATTTCATAGGCTATAATTGGATGGGCTATAAAAAGCGGCGATAAACATCCTTATTTACTGTCACAAATCAGACCATGATGTGTGTGTCATTTATTTTATGTAAGGATTTAGTTTTTATCTGCATTATTTAAACATGTCTCTGTCACACATTTCATTTTTGAACGGGTAGAAACATTTAAAAACGTCACAATGGAAGTGGATGGAATGGAGTGGATGTTGCTGGGTGGCGCAGTAAAAAGGTTCTACGCCAATAAAAGTATTTAAACGTGTATACATTTTTATGCTGAAAATATTTAGGTCACCGGCTTTAAGGACTGCACTTTAACGACGGTCCTTTATTGTGACGGATCGCTGTAGTGATACCAGTTGAGAATGCATTCTTGTTAAATATGCTAATGAAAATGTTTAAATTACTTCTTAGCGTGATGAAGAGGATCCCAACAACTGTCTAATGTAAAACAAACTACCGCAGTCTGATTGGCTCACACAGACACACACACACCTGCTTGTTTTTTGTGGTCACACTGCACAACACATCTAACATCTCTTTCAGCAAAATTCGCTGTCGCTGCATTTTGATGCGACTGAATTCCTCACAAACCCACCGCGGAGCAGCTGCCGGATTACCGTAATTACCCCAATACGCTGCAGGCAGGCTACCGCCACCATCATTTGGAGCATTCCTCACGCTCTAATATATTTAAATAAATCGCAGCTTCTTGATTTAAATTTTTGTGAAATGCGCAGTCCTAGTTTAAAGTCATGGAAAATTCATTGGTCAATATCTGCATGAACCCTGAATGTAAAGGAAGCCAACTTTGATCAATTGCAGGAGAAAGAGACGGTGGTCTTTGTCGTAGTTGAGTGCAGAGTTGAGGTGAAATGCTCAGTAAGAACACTGCAGGCTGGAGAGATGAAATGTTGACCTGGTGTAACTGCCAAGTTCCTGTTCCCTTTTTTCTTTTTTTGGGTCAGATTTCTCTCGAGTCACCATGATAACCACACACCCCTACATAATAAGTAACGGCTTCCACAGACACTGAATGTGCCTCCACCTTTGCCCGGGTTCTGTGTCACCACATGAGTGAATCCTTTCTTTTCTCCGTTGTCTCCTTTTTTTTTGTACTGATCGAGCTTGATTGTCATCGTTGTTGCCCTTAACCGACTTCTAAGCTGGGAGAGGCCGCACGTCATGTACGGACAACTTTTGGACTGGCTTCGGTACTTGGTTGCTTGGCAACCTGTTATAATTGGATTTGTCCAAGCTATCAACTACATCCTGGGTCTTGAGTGACCTGCGAGTGGCAGAAATGGACACACACACGCCATTCGAAGAAGAAAATGCACTGGCTCAAAAGACTGGAGGCCTAAAACGGAACAGAACAAAACATCGATAAAAATGTGTCTATACTTTTTGTATATATTTATAGGCACAGAGTATCTGTATTTCTGGTTTATTTGAATTTCACTAGTAATTTCATTTGGAAGAGTCAGTTTCCCAGGTTTTTCGGCACAGCGTTACATCATAACTGGGTTGTGCATCTTTTGACCTAATGAAGCAATTCTTCAAATCCATAGAGAGGTGCTTTTTGCTAATTCATGTCTTAAATGTTTCTATTAAAAGGTGGTTAAAGGGTCATTCTGCTGTTATTTGCTCACGTCTTACTGCATTTACTAGCATTCACTCAACCCTCGAAACTTCAGCTTCCACTTCTCTGTGATGAAACTCTCATTGTCTCCTAAAATACATCACCACGGTATCCAGAGACACGATGTATGCAATGTTTTTGTCGTCATGTCGTCGCAAATTCAATTGATTCCGTTACGTGCGTGCTGATGTGACATGAGTAAGTGTGTGAGTAAATGCAACATCATGACGGGAAAAACATGACTAAGCGTACGAGAAATGAGGACTCGCCGTATCTCCTGTGATGTTACAAGAGTTCAGCTTGCCCTACATTCATATGGTTCTTTAGAGTTAATTGGCGGTTATTGGCATAGATCAACACTAATAAAGACACGGTTAAAATTGACTTTAGAACAGCTTTTATATTTATGAATTTTAATTAGGCCACATTAACACCTCACATTGTTTGTCCTTACAAGCACTTTCAAGCCACCGACCTCCAATCACAATCCTCTTATCATTCCTCGTAAATTCGTCTTATCAATTTACGAGAAATGTCAACAAACCTCAGAGAATGATCCTTTAATTCTACTCGGGTGAGAGTGGTGTTTGTGCCATGCTGTGTTCAAAGTCCTCTGTGTGGAAGTTCTGGCTCCGTTCTGGCGATGGTCTCCTGACAAAAGTGTGGTTCCCAGTATGCGCCATCTCAGATAACACTGTAAAGGACTACACGAAAAGTGATCGAATCATTTTTATTTTGGTCTCGTTTTCATCATGGTCAGTCAATAAATGTCACATGGTTTAGATTGTGTGTCAGTGCTTTATCATTGCTATCACCATTATCTCAACATGTAAAGCCGAGTGTTATCCATTGGCAGTATTTGTGTCAACGCTGATGGGTGTCAGCAATGCATGTTTGATTATTGTTACCATAAAATGTGATAATCAGAATGTTCGTGGATGCGTTTTTAAGGAAATCCCCGTGTGGGCCCACGCAGAAATCCTGAGTGGGCGTAGAAGGGAAGTAAACTATGTATATATAGCACCCATAACAAGAGCGTTTACAAAGTTACAGCAACGATCTGTTGGAAGAATCGACATGAAGCTGCCATTTATCGCCACAGGTAATGGAATCTCTCTTCTAGTCATTTTCACATTAGTATGGATGATGATAATAATCATTTGGTGTGAATATTATAGCTTTGGGATCTCTGTGTTTCCTGTATCCAGGTGCATTTCCAGGTAAGATGTGGGAGAGATTATTCAAGAATTCATTTTTTTTTTTCATGAATTACAGTTTCTCATTGACCAAAATTTGTTTTTCAGTTCTTGAAGAATATTCTCCAGTCATCATCGGCCCAGATCACGTCCAAATTAACGCTACTATAGGTAACTTGTGCTTTTGCTGTGGAGTGTTTGCTCATATTTACTGCTTTTGTGTGTGCGCATGTGAAGCTGTTTGTATGATTGTGATTACATTGTGACTCTTTAACAGGAAAGCAGCTTTTTCTTAACTGTGAAGCCTATCCAAGATGTGAGAATTATCTGACAATCATCTACTGGCTCGTCAATGGCTCCTTCCCCGAAGCCTTGTTCAGCAGTGACACGATGGTCGAGACAGAAGAGTGAGTTTATGAACTTTGAATGTAAACCCAAAGAGCGACATATTTAAGAGCAATGACAGATGCATTTTGTAAGTAGTTAAACTGAACTGATTGTGCTACAGATTGGTAGAACAGATAAATATTGATTATTGACCACCGGCCAATTGGCTGTACTGTCTGCTTGTTACAGATCATCATTACTGGACGGTGCAATCCTCCAGAGGGGTTTGCTGGTGAAAAACGTCACATCAGAAGACCTCAGATCCAACTTCGTGTGTGTAGTGATAAACCCGACTGGAATGGCCAAGAAGCACATCACACTAACTGCAACCGGCGGTGACCCAGGGCTGAATGTCACCGCGGCAACCGCTGAAACTCCTTAGCTGGGGAAACTATGTCAGAGAATACTTGAGGATGAGATTTTTTACTTGCTGAATTCATGATACCTCATTTTATTTGCACAGATGTTAGCTGTTACTTGAATGACTACAAGACAAAACTACTGAATATTTGAAAGATTTTGCTACGCTTGTGTATCTTTCCACTATGTGTGTGTGTATAATCAATCTGAACCTTGTATATATTTGAAATCATATAAAGTACACTACAACTTAAAAAGTTCAGTCACCCTGTGGTTGTTTCCGTAAAGAATTCAGTGGTTATTGTAGGAAGACATTTCATTACTTAGCAACGGCAATCACGTCATTGTCGGCTTTTATTACACGTGTGTAAGGTGCACTGGGCTCAGACTGCTGAAAACAAGGTTTACAGTTCAGTTGCTCAACTCTCCATGACAGTTTAGTCATGTGGAACAAACACTTAAGAACTAAAGCCCTTTATCGACACGGTTCTCAATCATGGTCCTCGAGAACCACACCTCTGCCGTACAAAATGAATGTTATCCCACCAGCAAAACTTTATAAATTTAATGAACTTCCATCTTTTTCTACAAATAGTATGGCTAATTACAACAGTCGTCCTCTGGTCAATATTTTTCAAATGCATGTAGTTTAGTTACAAGGTGCCACAGTCGTAAGTCACACCTTATGTCAGATGCGACGCTGTGGCTCCCAATGACACTATTATTGTAATCAATGCACCAAAAATAATTGACGACAATATTTGAACTTAGTAGAGATAAAAATGTATGAAACACCTTATACTGTCAACAAAACTACCATTAATATCAAGCGCATCTGTGGAAATACAGATGTGGCAGTATTGGAAAGTTTCATGGCTATATAGTGTGAAGTAAAACATATTTAGTGAAAAGGAAAAAGAGCAGCGAATGTTTGTCATCTATAGTTTTTCTTCCTGATTATGGAATTCAGACTTGTGTTTCACCTTTGTAGCACAGTGCAAAATCACATTGCATCGTTCATCTGTGGTTCAGAGTGTTGCCTGGATGCCCCCTGTGAGGCTCCCACCGCCGCCGCCGCCGCCGCCGCCGCCAGCTCCTCCAGACAGTGCTGCAGGTTGGCGTTCCTGTCAGGATGCTGATTTCCTCTCATCTTCATTAGTGTAGCGATATTGTCGGCGATGGGGGACCACTTTACCGAAGACGTGCAGAACGGCTCGAGC
>OMOW01106962.1:0-10500 GCA_900312555.1 Lamprogrammus exutus
CCTTAGGTTTATCGAAGCGTTACGTTAGTCTCCCGATAGGTTAATTTTCTCATTCCACCACATTTCACCATCGCTCATTCACAATACGTTGTTTAAATCCATTACCTTTCACCTGTTAATTCTGCCATGCATTCATGATCACTACATCCGCTACAATGTGTAATCCTATTTAGTTATTGATAAATATGCAGTTATCCGTATCTTGTTGTCTGTGAATTGTTCTTTAAGGCAGAGTAGTAGAGGTCAATGTGACGGAGAATTCATCGCCTCAGGTATGAGATTGATCTGATTGAGTTGAATTGATATTATTGGGTTTGATTAATTTCCCCCGGATTAATCAATTAATAAAATAAAGACCCAGGGGGTGGTGCCCCAGCAACGAGTGCTTAATAATAAAGTGTATATGTTCCTACAGTATTGTGGGTAGTATCCAGGTGTTACGCTTATCGTGTTGGTTTCTAATAGTTTCCCTCCTACTGTATAGTGGTCTGTATATAATTACACTCTTCCATCTCTCCTGAAGATGTGATCCTAGAAGCTGTGTCATGAAACCTTTACTATCATTATAATGACCAAACTTGATCAGGATTATATTTGACAAAGCTTGCGCAAATCAACTCCTGATACAGCCCAGGTCACAAAATTACCCAGCAAAGTGTGCTATGGTCAGAAAAGTGCTTGTTTTCAATCTTTGTATCTCTCTCAATCAGGGAATAAACTGGCATCAACACCCTGACGGCTGCCATTATGGTACCATTACCAACACTCAAACACACACTTTCTATTGCACGGAGGACATTTCAGTCTAAAGTCACTTAAAATTAAAATTAAAATGTTCTCATCGCAGTGTGATATTGTCTGTTTTTTAGCCATCATTGTCACTATCAACAGGGCTATTTGATAACTCACCAAACAAGGCACACAGACTAAAGACTACACTGAATGGACTACAAAAATAAATACATGAATTAACAAAAAAAGATTTCACTACATCAACAGCAATACAACAAAACACATTTCGAGGCTAAAACAGAACATAAAGCTGTCCAACTGCAAACAGAGAAATGTGATAGAAGAAACACATTGATGACAGTAGGGTTTTAAAAGTGCTTTCATTTGGGAGATGGACAAAAAAATTATGAACACCAAGATGAAGCCATAATCCTGGGGATCACATGTTTGATTACCATAGAGACCAAGACATTGAGAAACACCAACCTTTTATTAATTTGTTTCTCAGACTACCACAGCCTGCAGGAGGACATGGCAGGACTCTGAAAAAATGCAAATATGAAAAAATCTGACTGGAAGAACCTTTTTTTTCCCCAAGCCTCATGTCTGTGTTTTATCCATTTATTCAGACAGACAGATAAACTTGAACACATTAATATGATGAATGTGAAATGAAAATTTGCATGCCCTGTCTATGGTCTAAGAATAAAGCTCTAAAATGGGTTAGAATGGGTATCATAATGCTCTAGAAGCTAGAGCTTTCTTTGCTGATCTGTATGTTAACGCTTGATGAAATTGTTGAAAAGAGGAGAGCTTGATTGAGCTGCATTCTGTAGAATTTGACAATTATTTTCATTAAAAGGATTAACAAAGTCATTTAGACTACAAAAACGCCTGTGCACTGATACTTAGCAGTGGGAATAGGTTAAAGGCTGAAACAGTGCAATATTCATAAGAAAACTTTCAGGGAAATAATTTTCCCATAATGCCTGAGCACATCACAAAGGTCCAGGACAATTAACACAGTCAGAACGAATTCCTCACAAGTTTGATTTAGTGGTTAATATGAAAACGAGCCTTGGTTGAGTGTAGTATTACCTCTGCAGCAATGCTTACTTTCATGATTTCAAATGAATCCACATAGAATATGAAGAGAAACTATTATGAGGCCCTGCAATGGATTGGTGACATGTCCAGGGTGTACCCTGCCTCTAGGATTAAAAACTGAGCCCTCTTGTTTTTAACAATTCATGTCCACACAAGTAATGAGCCCACTGGCCTAGCGGGGTTGACCAGGTTAATTAATAGGAGCTGATATATAAGCCACTGGTCATGGTGTTAGTGCACAAATTGTTTGCCCCTGTGGAAAAACTGGAAAATGTGACATGATTGTTGATAATTAAACTGAGCTTTCCTGGCTGTTAACAAAGGCGAATAAAATTAGCAGATGTTGGCCTATGTTTGTGCACAGCTATGCAATCTCATAATGAGGACACAGCTGGATATTTAACACAGAAGAACTTTGTGGGTTTGGGTTGAATTAGACAGAATATCTAAATTAATTGATTGTGGTTGGGTCAACTTGAATGAAAAATGCCTCTGAACAGATCGTCCTCTCTAAGAGAGCTTAGTGTTTGTGTGACTCAGTGAAAACTAAAAGTCTTATATTATACCAACCCAACACTCAAGATACATGCTAAGCATAGCAAAACATCATTGGTTGATACTGAATCATATTAAAATAAGCAGAATACACTCCATCTCTCAAGTATATAAACTATAATTACCTAGAAAAACATTATTCAGCTTATCTATTCACAGTTGGACAGGATTATCTAAGGACTGAAATGAACCTGCATAAATAGCAGCATTTTGCCTGCCGTAGAGAGCTGAGACATGCAACTTTCTTTTAAAAAGCATTAAAAAACTAACTCAAGTTCAAAACAGCCCATTTCATTAAAGTCTTGGCATATACAGTAGATTCTCTGACGAGATTTCGCCAAACGGCCTTTAAAAGGGAGATCTGAACACATTAAAGTTGACAATGGTAAATACCTCAACCTCACTGCTTGACTTTAAGTAACAGTCACAGAGAGAGAAGAAGCAATACTGGTCGTCCAATTGAATACGACCAAATGGGTCGTGCGAGACACATTAACGGTGTTGCTCAATCCATTAAGGGAGCGAGCGAGACACTCCTGACCTCTGCCTTCTTTATCAGAGATGAGTGCTGATAAAAAGCACTTCTCCACATCATCCAATGAGTCCTGACAAGACAGCCAATGGCAGCTGCATCACTTCCCAAGTCATACGTTCAGAACTGGCTCATTCCATGGCGAGATGTGCTGACATTTCCCATCAAAGCATGGGGAAAAAGACAAACCAACACTGAAAGTGACAACAAGATGTAGGACATGGAGCGGAGAGACCACAAAGCTGGCGGGAGGCAGAGCCTGGGGTCAGGAAGTTAGTGTGTTCCTACAAGGTGCAGGCAACCATCTAGCTTCTGGGGATGAACTGCTGCTGCTGCTGCTGAATGTGGGTCACTGTCCCTGGCTTCCACTGCGCTTTCTCCTCCAGCCTTTATTTGTAGCCAGGTCATTTGAATACTGCATGTTGTACCCAGGGCTCTGGAACACTGCACAGTGTTTCCGAGTGCCACGTGCCATTCACATGGATAAGCACAATATGAATTTGTTTCATGTGCATGTAGTCCAGCAGCACAGTGTTAAGTTCAAGTACAGCGCAAATGTCATTGACTCACCAAAAATCTAAATTGGGAGTACATGATTGACCAAACTTGCATGCAAGAAGTGACCCACTGCAGTTTCAAATCTTATTCAGGTTATGAGAACCATTGTTAATGATGCTCTTTGGTTAAGCAAAGTTACGTCCTGAACAGAAATTAATCATCACACACTTAACGGCGTATTTTACCTATAACCTGAGTATAAGTGTGCACAGATGGTGAATGTGAGAAATAAAGACGAAGAAGAATATTATACCTCATTTGGCATGATGTCACACATGCTGTACTCAATAAATTCTTAATGAGTTGTCAGATTTTAAAGCTGCAGTTTCGGCTCATTAAAGTGACCTGTCACCCGCACGGTTACGATGGCGATATTAGTTAAAATCAATTTGCAATGCATGTATATGAGCTCCAACGACTCATACTGGCACAACTGCATCATTATATATATGATTTTCTGAGGCTAGTAATGGCTGATCTGGGTTGGCTCCCAGCCAATCAGAAAGTATTGGGGCACTGTCTTAACAACATAGCACAGAGTGAATGTACAGACAGACTTTCAGAAATGTGCTAGTTAATTAGTTTGTCAGTTATATACTTCATTCCCACAGTAACCACTTTAAAATGTGGGTAAGTTAGGTAAGGTTTTCTTAATCAAGATAAAAGCTTTCCTGAGATATTCTAACCAAGAGATGAAACTTGGGTCAAGAGCTCTTGAATTGCATATAAACTGACTTAAAAAAAACATAATGCATTCAGCATGAAAACATACAGTGTCTGAATGCGTTGTTGAATGGCCAATCTTACTGGAACGTTTTACGTGGGATGTGATTAGATCATTGCTATTTTGTTGGTTATTTTTGTTTTTAGCATTGTTGTGGAACCCTTATTGCGGTATTTTGGTATTTTCTGCTGAGGTTGGAATTTCCGTATTGTATATGATTCTCTTTAGCCCATTGTAACTATCCAGTTTTGTTCAACTCCAAACAAAGCTAAAATGTCAAACTCATTTATTAAAATGAAAGATGCGGCATTTGATTACTTTAAATCCATTACCTCACTGACCTTTAAACTGCAAAACAGACCCATTTAGATGATGATAAGTGCAGCATGCTAAATAACTTCAAATACGGTGATGCATATAATTATCACATTGCCATGGTAACAGTTTGACGTGAGTTTGACATGCCACTGTCTCCCATCTCATGGCATGAAACTTGTGCAGGCACACGCTACGTGAATTTCTGACAGCAGCACTGCGGCAGCGGGAAAATAAGTGATGAGGCTCTGTCCTGAGTGTATGTGAGAGAGAGAGAGAATAGCATTGCTATCATGTGCAATAGCAAGTTGAAGATCTTCAAAACTGGTGAACAGAAAAAGAGGAAAATTGGATTGAAAGATAAAGAAAAGAGGAGATGGGGAGGAAGAGGAGGGGCCCTTATAATTCATCTTTAAAGATGTTCCTTATTGCATCTTTAATGATCTTCCTCAGTGCGTGGAGAAGACTCCAAAGTTGGCTTCCAGAACTATTGAATTCACACCCTATTGAGCCAAGTCACACAGGAGGCTCAAACTGGGCTTTCTTCTCTCTGCTCTGTCTCTTTTCAACTCCTATTTTATCACTCTTCATTTCCATGCTCACGAGGGACTAAAAAGGCAGCTTGCCTTTACAAGTGTGGTGGTAGATACTAACATGGTCAGCTAAATGTTTCAAGAGGCAGGGGATATGACAAAGTCTCCCCCCTGTACTACAAAGTCTGCATGTAACTTTGTCCCATCATGGTTGACTGAAAGATTCCCGCAACCACTCCTTCCTCTGATTTAATCAAAATATTTCTTAATCTGGTTTCAGAATAAAGGCGTCAGTGAGAGTGAAATATATGGTGAGACAGAATCTGTGCAACAGAGGCCGCTGGGCTGGAGTACTGAGACCAGAATATTATGAATGATGTTAGCTCATGCATTTTAGAGTCTCAGAGTGTAAATATTGCTCTGATGGTGTGAATACAAATGCTTGGGGTTCCTGGGGGTTGGGAGTTTGATAATGAATGGTTAGGTGTGCTGCCTTAACTGTGGACTGCGAGAATGCCTTTAAACACAAAATTAAACACAAACAATATACCCAACACGTTCATTTATGAAATGAAATCATCTGAGCTGAGCAACCCTCTAGTTGCCTGTTGGCTATTTTAAAAACAAGCAATTGACACTTTTCCTCTGTAAGCATTACTTAAAGGTGTAGACCTTTACAAATTATGTAGTCAAAATGCAGGATTCACAAACTGAACAATCATTTCAATCACAGATCAGAGGGAGTATCAACAGATCTGGTAATCAGTTTGTGGTCTATAATTTAGTCTATCACAGTGCCACAATACCATTTCCCAAATATTATGAGGTAGCCAGTTTATTAAATAAAATAAAGGACACTTGTATGTGGTGGTATGTAGCTTGTGTACGACATTGTGGTCTTAGGTAATTTTTTGGTTGAAAAGATAATAACACAAAGACTCATTGTTATCAACAATCATGTTGGAATTAAACTGCTATTGTCAAAAACAAGTCTGTTGTTTAAATACATTTAAAATGGTAATAAATAAAACCCCAAAAGAGCCGACTTAAGGAAGTAATCTGTATGAACACAAATGCAGTTAGAAAATTGTTGTTGAAGTTTTATGGAACTGTAATTTCTTTGAAATATGAAAAAGCGTATTGCCGTATTGTGACCAGTGTTATGATGTTTAATTTAACGGCATCATCTCAATAAAGTGCATATTTGCTGAGATGTTTAAATTCCATCTAATTTAAATTATCTAAATCAATGGCCAGAGTGTTTCCTGCTGAACTAAGTGGAACCACTGTTTAGGAAGATGTTTCCCCCACGAAGAATATTACTGGTTTTCTGTTGGGGCTTAATGAGTTGTCAATGCTTAATTAATACTCTCCAACTCTCTGAACTGAAGCCTGTAGGAGTTTCTGTTAAGATTCATGTTTGCAATATGTTTCTTCATTATTCCTCAGTTAGTCAATTAGTTAATATTGAGCTCCTCACATTTCCATTCTTCCTGCTGATTTCACACCTTGAGAGAGACAAAATTGTACCTCAAGCTTTCACCAGCGCAAATATTACATGAAGATACATGAAAAAATATCAGAGCTATTTGCTAGATGGTAGAGTTGTTGTGGAAGGTTGTGAAGAAAGCTGCAAAACTAGAAAGAACTTCAAAATGTGAAAGATACACAAGAATAATAATAATGTGAAGAACGATATCGATTACTGACGATTTGATTAGGTAAATACAAACAGGATAGTTTTTTAAATTGTCACTTCTATGTAGTTGGGTCTGAACAAACTTTGGCATTTCAGGATAGAAGTGGTTCAACAAGCCAATCAATATTTGTAAACTTCAGCGTATCTCCAGCCATAGTAAAAAGCAGTGTTTCTGTAGCATGATACTTCTAAAAATCAATGTGTAAAATGTCCTTTTCTGCTCACTGTGTGGGCCTGAGCTTTTATACAGGAACCACTTTCACCAGCAGTTTAGTTCAAATTACTCAAATGATCCTGTTCTGGAAGAAAACAAATCTCTGCATGTTAAGCCACCACCTCAAAAGGTCAAACCTACAGAACTGGCACACTTTAACTCTGTCTTCTCCCCTTTATCTTACCTGAATGTAATTGCTCCTGGCACATCACTTAGCTCAGTGATGAGGAAATTAATGAGAAGGATGAAATATATAATTACATGCTCATTTGGCCATTTAGAAGCCAAATGGACATAAATGGCAGAGCAACTCATGTGCATGAACACTCAAGATGCAGAATACAGCACAGATTTGGATTATATAACAGTGGTCCAGTTTAAATGCACGCCTTTACTTTGGTTTTATTCTACCATAAAAACACTGTGATGAAGATGGGGGTTATGTAAAATTCTTAATCTAATTATGCTGCTTTGAATATGGCTGATTATTAAGACTGTAATGAAGACATGCAGTACTGTGATAATGGGTCCATTATTGGAGGCCTGTTTGGACATGTAAATCCTATATTCCTTATAAGCCTGTCCACGGAGGACTTCACAAGATGCATCATGCATATTGTATGTCTTTGTTTCTATCAAGTCTAAACCCTAGGCAAACTGTAAGAAGATTATACAGGAGTGTAATTATTCAGAGAGCAATAGTACTGCAGTTTATGACAGACTAATGTTGTCAGTGATCTATAGGGAACCATACACATAATCTATTCATCAGAAATACTTGTATTTATGATGGCATGGAAACAGCTAAATTCATAGATGGAGGTTCTGCTATGCATGTCAACATTTTTTTCTCTCTCTCTCTAAAGGATATGTGTGAATGTTAAACACATTCAATGTGTCATTCAAGATGGAGAAATCTAATTTTGGAAACAATTAAAATATCATGCATGTCATTTGGAAGCAATTAGAGCAAACATGTCTACAGCAAAGTTTTAAAGGAAACTTACTTTAGGGTGAACTGTTCCACAGTAGAGTTGGGCATCAAGTAGAGGAAGATTTTGAGGGTTTCCCCTGGCTTCAAAGGTTTCTCGGGTAGTCTCAAAAACATGTTCTTGTCTAACTGTTTGTCCACCAACAGCTGCTCTTGACTTGCCTGGTACAGACTGATGCTCCCAATGCGCAGCAGGGGGTGCTGTGACAGTGGTTCTCCCCTGGAAACACCACCACCCCTATGGCCTGAACCTTCCATGCACTCCCCCACTAGATTAGGCTCATGCAGTGTGTAATAGAGCTCAGCCTGCAGAGTCTCACTGGTAAGACCATCCAGGAGTCCGTCACTGTTGCCTTTCCTCCGACCCAGAGGGGCCACATTGGTGTTGAACCAGGATGGTGGCAGCTCCAGCTGGGCCAAGCACTGTGCCATGTTACCTTTCATCCGGCAGGAAGTTTTAATTTCGCGGACATCTCGGAAGGCATGCAGGCGGACACAGGGCAGCCTGTCCTGGGCCTTGAAGTCATCCCAGTCACGGCCAGCAATGTAGAAAAACACCTGAACAATGGGATTGTTGGAGAAGACCCGTGTCTGAACAATGAAAGCCCGAACCTTCCAGTTGACTGTCAGCTGGCCAGGGATATCTAGTGGACTAGCTGGCTGGAGCAACTCCTTGGACAGGGCTTGGTCCCGCGCAAAAGGACCAAAGCTTATGTTGATGGCAGGGAGGTCTTTTGTCTGAAAGACCACAAAACTCTCAGAGCGCTGCAGTGGGTGTCCAGTGCTGGGGCCACTGCTGCCCCCAACAACTTCCCCTGTGATCAAAGCTTCTCGCAAAAAGAAAGCCAGTTGCGCATTGGACAACTTAAAGTTGGCAGGAAGGTACACATTAGGTGGGGAAGGACTGGCTGTTGTTGCCGGGGAACTGAGGAGGGCATCTGAGCTGGTTGGAGAGATTTTACCAGCAAGAGCTGTTAGAGGAAACAGAAGCAGAAGAAACAGAAGATAAACATTAGACTTGTACCTGCAGTTTTTTTTTTTCTTTTTTAACACTGAATTGCAGAATTGAAAAAAAAAAAATAGTCGCAGTGTGTAAAAAGGGGTGGAAAAGATGCAAAGTGGAGGGGGGTCAGTGGAATGAGAGGCTGAATGAGGGGTAAGCAGGAAGTCACAAAGGTCTGCATTATTCAGTCAGGTGTGGAAGCGAAAACCGAGAAGGTCAGCACACACTAATCATGAGATACCTGACCAATACATGTCAAGCATTCAGAGCACAGGCTATTCGAATACTTGTGCACAGTAACAAGTTGCATGGCAGATGATCTTTATCTAGCATGTAACAACAGGATAATTCACTCTGTCTCTGGCTCAATTGATTTGACACACAAAGCTCCGGAACAACTGTACAATCTGACAAATACATAAACAAGCACAAAGGACATGAACTTCAACCACAAATTAAAGGTTATAATAGAAGCTTGAGTTTGTGTTTGAAATAGTGAACATGTTGGAAAAAGAAGTCGACAGTTTAATGTGTTAGTAAAACAGAATTCAAAAATAGAGCTAAGTCATCGTGGAATAAACAACATAAATGTCACATACTTATCAAAATTACCCAGAGCTTGGCACAAAAACATTGTTGCCTGTCCCTGTGGTCCAAATCAAAGATTAGAAGTCCCATATTCCAAACGGTTTTATCATTGAAAGTGCATCCTGAAAATCTGAAAAATCTGACAATCCCTTTGAATCTCCCCTAAACAAATCCTCTTTAAAACTTTTTTCCTCAAAAAGGCACTCCGTAGAAGTTTGGCTTCATTTAGTTTTCTCTTTAAAAAAAATCTCAATCAAAGGAATTAATAATGGTGAGAAAAAGAGCAGCAATACTCCGTCACTTCTTCGCTTGTTCTTGGTCTTGTTGCTGGTTACAAAGAATCCACCAAGCTTCTTGAACTTGTGCTTCTCTAATTCCCTGTGGCTTAGGTCTTGGTCTCAGAGTGATTCAGCCCTGTGCAGTGGCTCATTGAATCCCAGACTGTGCATGGCTCCAGGACAGTCTCTGATAGACAGGCATTACCTCCTCCCGGTTGGTGGGCTGTACGGGAACTATAGACAAAGCCTTTGACGCCGCCCCATCTTGCCACACCTAGTCTCTAGTCTATAATCACCATTTCAGCTCCCGGTCAAAGCTAAGACATACAGCCCACAGAGGACTCGACTTACACCACACACGCTGACACATACAGAGGCAGAAAGAAACAACACTCTCCAGCTCGATTCATCCTCTCCCTCTAGACGTGTTCAGGCAGACTCGAATGTGTGTGCATGCAACTGTGTGTATAAGGGTAGGGTGTGTGTGAGGTGGGGTGGGGGCTGGATGTACTGCTTGAATGCCTCCAGGCAGAGAGAGAGCGAGAGACAGCGAGAGAGAGAGAGAGAGAGAGAGAGAGCAAAAGAGAGGGAGAGGGAGAAGGGGAGAGGGAGGGATTAGGTAAAGATTATTGATGAATTAGCCTAGTGCTCCTTCCCTTCTCCTCCTCCTT
>OMOW01106984.1:0-10144 GCA_900312555.1 Lamprogrammus exutus
TGTTTGATGTTGTTAGACCTAATAAATTTCAATACTTTTGTTCCTAACAGATTGTTTGTGAGCATGAATAACAGATTTTCTTATGTAATCATACCACATTTTTCCACGAAGCTAGTAGTTACATTCCCGAGACATGCAAACTAAACAGTAAAATTCCTGAGACAGATACTTTTGTATGAAAAGATTTATTAGAAAAAAAAAATTACATATTATTTGGGAACATTTAACCAACGCTGAAGACGGCATTGTGCAAACACGATAACCGGCAACCAACTCATCGCATCTGTTACGTAAACGCCATCGACGTCTACTGATGACGTATCAGGTAGGGGTAGGGGTGTCCCAATCCGTAGGGGTGAATTTTCAGCCCTTGGCCCTACCCCTACTTTTCAAGGGCCAAGGGTTAGGGCCAAGGGGTGAATTGGGATTGGGCCTAAGTCATGGACTGCAGCAATGCCGACAATTGGTGCAGGAGCATTGTGTGTTCATCGTGTACAACTCACAGTCCCTTGGGTAGTCTGGAAATTGTAAGTTAACTCCTAAGCTCAAATAAATTCAGTTAATGTGGAAAACCATCTAAGGCATTATCTTAGTTTCTAAGGAATTATATTAGTTACACAAGCGCACTTTATTTATCTGGCTCAGCACTTATCAATCAACCATCGTAGTCTTTCTTTATCCCTCATAAATATGCTCTTCTACCTCTCTTATTTTGATGTATCTACTTATAAATGGAGGCTGAAGTAAAGGGCTCCCACTTTTCATCCTTGCATTTGACTTTTTCCCACCTCCGTGCGATGCTAGCGTGTGCCATTCACATCTGGTGCTTAAAACATGAGCTCCCCACCTGGAATTGTAGTGGATTGCTGTAGCAAAAATATAGAACAAAGCCTGGTTTAGGCCTTAGACATGTGTAAATGGCTTACGGTGTTAGTTTCTTCATGTTTTACTTTTATCATCAAAATCAAAAATAAACTGTGCATCATTTTGCCTCTTATATCAGAGTGTTTTGTGTAGCTGTGGTGCATCATGTCTTCGTAGAAACACAATAAGTCTGAGGCACTACAGACGGTTCTTACCAGGGTTTGTTGTGAGGTTTTTGGAGGCAAATTTCTCATCAGGTTAATATTTCTAAGAAAGGTTTCTATGATCACATCTAAATTTGAGGTGTTTATTTTTTTGCATGTGTCTGTTGGTTGCTTAGGTTGTTTGCCACGTTTTTGAACTGATATTGATGAAACTTGGTGGGGCATGACCCAGGGAACAACACATTAGATTTTGGTTCAGATCCAAATCCAGGGGCAACACAGGAATTATGTAAATAATCCATCAATATCATGAAATAGTGCGCTTTTTTTGGTCAATTACTTCAAATGTAAAGCACAAATCTGAATCAAACTAGAAATGCGCTCAGAGTGGTGATACTCCTGCACCTCTGCTTTGCTTCCTGTTTGGCACCTTCACCATCAGCTTTGTTTACATGTTACAAGACTGAACCTTTTTTGAGTAGTCTCAGAGCATAGCCAAAAGGTTGCATATGACATTTCACATTGATTCGCCAAAGCGTTGCTCAGATACAGCTTCACTTCCGTTTTGGCATACTTGCCGTCAGCTTCATGTGCACAAGTCGGCTCAGTGCGTGACAGGACTGGGGAAGCCTACTGCCCATAATGGCTTTTTTTAATGTTTGAGAATGTTTATGTGATTGATGATTTATATATTAAGGAATAATGTGGAAAAGCATAGCAGAGAAAGTTGTAGTAGTGCAACAGCTGATTTTCAGAAACAGTATGCAGCTACTGGCGGAACGCAGCAAGAATGGAATTGGTATGGATCAGTATGTGGGCGTGGTCCCAAGATTAGTGGGTGGGCAGCATGGTAATTTCTATGGTAAGGGAAACCTTGACCTTGCCCTGTGACCTTGACCTTGACCTTTGACCGATTTGAAAACAAATCGAAGGGATAGCCTGACCCTAATCCCAACTAACCTGCCAAATTTGATCCAAATCGAATTAAGACTGTTAAGAGTCATCGCTGTGACAGTCAGACGAGCAAACAAATAGCAAATATTACAATATACCTGCCCACTGCAGCGTAGTGTGGATGAAAAAAAAAAAAAGAATCAGGCATATTTATGCTATGGTAGATTATCAATGGGTGCAGCCCTAATCCTTGGTCCAGATCCAGATGATTTGAATCTGGACTTGTGTCACCTCTCGGTTTCGAACCCCAACCGACCTTTATACTTTCTCTGTGAACTTTATATGTATAATGGGCCAAAAGCAGAATGAAAATTTCACACACACAATCTTTGGCTTGTTCTGCCTCAGTGAGGTTATGAGCTCCAATTAGTGCTCTTGGGGATTGTGAGATTTCCTTTGCTTGAGTTGTTTTGTTGCTGTGATGGTTTGGTAGTGGCTTTTTTTGTGGATGGCTTCCTCACTTTAAATATTACAGGAGATTAATCCAAAGCTCGTCTATTGTGTGATGTGTTACGAGAGAAAGCCAACAATCAAGTATTATGTAGTCTGAAAGCATGTTTTGTGTATGTCCACAAAGCGCTGTTGTCCTCAGTTATAGTATCTGTTAACTGAAAGACACAGTGATTGGAAACAAAAACACAAAGAAAGAAGAGGAGATGTTGCACATAAGAGTGATTTCAGAATGTAACCATGAAGCAAGTTGTGTGCACCCGTCTTATGTAAAATCAAATGACCCCTTCCTGAGGAGGTTCACACAAACATGGTTTGATTAATTGATTACAGAGTTGGTTATTTTTTTACTTCTCTTTTATACTTTGTTAGACTCTTTTGAAAGCTTAATAAATTGATCTGATAAACAAAGTTTTAAGATACGGTGTAAACAGATAAAACAAGATGAAATGAGGGGCACTTGATAGATAATAGAGACACTGCATAAATTTACAGTAAAATACTGGCAGTTGTGGTTGCCAGAATTTAACCCCAAAAAATACGACGCAAACATAAAAGATGTTATGGTACAAAAGGAGAATTATTGTAAATTGTACGGTATAAAATAGTAATGTTCTGTAGAAACTGATTGCTTGTTTCTTTACATATGTATTGAAAAGGGGAGAACGTCACAAATCACACATACTGTACAGTCCCACTCAGGGTTGCAACACAACTATGATGACAAGTCTTAAAACTATAAACTAACTATAAAACACAGGAGAAACATATATAAACACTAGAGAACTCAGTAATAGTAATAGGAACATGAAACATGTGTATAGAGTTTTTAAGAAAAAAAAACCTTTTTAGTGATTGATTTTAGAAGAACCAGAACTTCGCAGAAATTTATATGATACAGGTTTGCTTACATGTGTACAGCATATGATGGTTTGGCTTGCACATGTGTAGGTCTCTTTTACTTCTATCCATCCATCCATCCATCCATCCATTTTCCTTCGTTTATCTGAGTTGGGGTCACGATGGCAGCATAGTAAGCAAAGCAGCCCAGATTTTCCTCTCCCTGGCCACCAGCTCTCCAGCTCCCTTTGGGGGATCCCAGGACGTTCTAAGGCCAGATGGGATATGCAGTATAATCCCTCCAGTGGATTCTGGGTCTGCTCCATCGTCTCCTCCCAGTTGGACGTGCCTGGAACACCTCCCTTAGGGGTTGTCCAGGAGGCATCCTGATTAGATCCACCTCAACTGGCTCCTTTCAATGCAAAGAGGAAACCATCATGTAAACCATTTTTTTGTTCAACTATTAATATTAGTGAAATTAGTAACAAAATGATCCAAGTTCAATGTTGTTGTTGTTGTCGTTGTTGTTGTTTTTGTTTAGCTTTCTATCAATATTTTGCTTTGCAGATAAAAATGCAAGTAAAACTGTGTCCACTGCATCTTTATTTAAACACAAGTTTGTCACTAAATTGCTCCATTAGTCTGTGTGAGCTCTTTCAAAAACCAATGAAAAAGGCTGATATGATTAATGGCAGTTACATGCACAAAGATGTAGATATTTGATTCGAAAAATGAACGAGTCACTTTGTGAAAACTTCAGCCTTCACAAATCACACAGTGTTAGTTAATACCAGCTTACCTGTAGCAGCACTTTCTCCCTCATGACTTACTCACAGAGAGAAAGCTTTACCAAACCCCTGTTACATTAATATAAGAATGTATGGATTATCAGCAGTAAAATATGCATTATATAACAGGACCAATAGCTGCTCTAAATCAGCATGGCATACATATCATCCAACATAGTACATTACTGTTAGGAAGCTCAATACTCTTCATTTGGTGCACACCGCTCCATGTGGTCTGTTTCAGCAGAGCTGATATTTAAAGTGAAATTCCATTGAAGTGTGAACTGCTTGATGGAGTATATGTATGCTTAATAGAAGACAGGCTCAAATTGTTTTGAAAATGTTAGAGAACTGAGTGTGATTTTTGTGGGTGGGTTTGTGTTGCTAATGCTATGTAGTTAGGCCTCATCGTGCAGTGATGCAGTGACAGTCACACCAGTGTCAATTTTACGTTAAAGGAAGAAGGCACACACAAGACACCAACGGATCACCACTCAAATTTAATGGGTTCTTCCCTGGATCACATCCATCCTGTCTGCCAATTTTCATGAAAATCAGTTCATAAATTTTCAAGTAATCAAATCAAATCAACACGGATGAAAATATAACCTCCTTGGCGGTAGTATTGAACTGCACTTTAACAATCAGCACTTCAGTGTGAAGCTGGTGAAAAAAAGCAATGCTGGGGCAAGGACATGACCCTGGGACCCTCAGATCAAAAGCCTGCCTTCTACCAACTGAGCTATCTAGGCTCTGACAGAAGGCTGATGCTTATGCACTTCTAGTTAGGTACAAAGATAAAATAGGTAGAAAATGTCCCCATCTCACAATGGCGAAGAAGTGTCTTAAAATTTGTGAATCCCGATTCAGATCCCCTTGTACTGTAAACATTGCAAGCCAGTCTGATCAGCAATTTTCAAGTTATGTGTGCAGACAGACATACAGACATACTGCAATCCCCTCTCCCCTAATAAATTTGTTGTGTGGGCTGTAACTGTCCATGTTCTAGGTGTGGGAACACATTTAATAAAGTAAGTAAAAACTACTGATACAAAATAACTTTATTAGCGAGAGTAAGTGGGAAGACGAGTTTTTTTTTTCAACTTAATTCATCTCATCAATATGTCCCAGCTGTATGAATTGTGTTTTAGTTGTGACAGAGATTTGATTAGAGATCGGATTGGATAACATTGTGATCGTGATGCTTTCTGTGAGTATTTACACCTTGATTAACATCTGTTTTTATAATTCAGATAACATATCTGGATACATATCCCATGTTAATGCAAGGTGCAAAAGGGGCATGATGGACAAAACTTGGGATATTTTGTATTTAATGTTCTGATATGTAGTCAGTGTTTATTCAGAGTTAGCTGTTGGTTTATTCTTATTTAACAAATTACATAAAAACTTTTATTTTGAAATAATTTTTACATTGTCACCTGACATACAGCTCTGCCTGTGAAGCTTTGTTGCTGCCATTGTCTGAAATGGAAGAATCCTGGTATTTACTGTAGTTCTATATTGTGTAGAGCTGGCCCCTACTGTTCGAGTATTAAAGTACTTGTTTGCTGTGTTGGCACTTGAGTACAAAATTACAATTCACAGTATAAATTAATTGTATAGGTTGAAAATTGAGTATGTAGAAGTAATACATATTGTGTAACTTAGCCTCAGTAAATGCATAAGCATTGGGTAAAATCAGTGCCAAGTCAAGTTGACACTAAAGCAGAAAGAAGACATGTCTAAGAAATCGGTGGTGTGGCAGCACTTTGCTCTGATAGACAAAAAGAAAGCTTTGTGCAAAATATGTGAAAAGGAGTTGATGTACAGCAGATCATGTAGCATTGGTATCCAATCAATTTAGATGTATTAACATTTATTTATCTGACATTTTGTAGATAGGGTAATATTTTTTGTCTGTTTTGGTGGTGTAAATACAAACAAATGGGGCAATGAGCAATAGGAAGGAATTTATTTATTTTCTCCGTTTTGATGCCATTAACTTGAGGAAACTGCAGATAAGAAATTTGCCATGTTGTTATCATCAAACATGCATCTGTCCTTTTGAGTGTGGAGTGGATTATATTTTTTAGAGGTTCACAGGTTCCAAACTTAGCCTACATGTTTAAATTCAAGCTTTAATGTAGATATCCTGCTGATCGCATCACTCAGGAAGGGAAGTTTGATCATTAAATTACTGACAATCTTTATATATTTTAATTACATAGAATGAAACTACCATCTAAGAAATAATCATGTCAAAGTGAGATGCTGTACCTCCACTTTAATGGGTAAATCCCTCCACCCTTCAGCGTATGTGCTCGTGTGTGTGATCCTCAAGGTAGGAAGAAGCACCTCCATAAGGATTGTGAACATAAGGGAAGCGACTGGAGGAAAGAAGTGTGAAAATTGCAGGGAATGAGAATTTGGATTATTGCATCTGGGCTGGTCATACTCAGATAATTGAAGCTGAGAGCAACTGGCAAGACCAAAATGTGCCAGAGAACGATGGACAGGAAAACTAACTCATAATTTCCTCCTTCCAGCTGTGCTGATGATGGGAATTTGCAGATACCGTACAGTTTGTAGTATTGTGTATTTCCTTTGGAAGGGGTAGTGGATGTGGGTCATTTTCATTTAGAAAGTGACATACAGTAAGTACAGTTATAAGAAAAGTTATTGCTTGCCCACAGAGTAATGAATGAACAATGCAAGAGAGCACTAAGTAATATGTGACAAAGTGTAGTGGGTAACTACCCCAGCAGTTTCCTGGTATCCATTTGGGTTTGTGGGTAGTTCTAGCCATCCTTTACCAGTCACTCTGAATGTGTTCTTCACAGGGAGTTCCAGTTTATAGATTCCTCAGTCAAACTCAGTTGTTTACAAATGTGAAGCTGTTCCTTGTGTATTATGTTTACTTTAATAATATTGAAAACGGGGTCTGCTGGGTTTCTGTTTATATTGGAAAGATTATTTTACTTCTGCTCTACTTTGTGGACTTATTTAAAATTTTCTTTGTTTATGAATTCAGTTTGGATGTACTTGCATATGTTGTAAATAGATTTTGAGTTATATTACTTATTTTACACCTTAGATATTGTAAGCATGTGTTAAGAGTTATTCTTTAAATTCTGTACTGAAGTCAGTCCATCTGTAATCTCTCTCAGTCACTCTCAATTTCTTTATATATATAAAGCTTTTGTAACAAATCATGATACTGTAAAAGTTGATTTTCAAAACTTCATCATCACCCTGCATTTGCTGATACATTCAATCTTAAAGTTGATCAAGAGCTACCATAAAGAGACTGATAGGCTAATTATACATTTATAAGATTATCTGTGTCATTTAAATAATGTATTTACATTATTTTTTGTAAAATCAAGAGAAAATGCCTGTCTGAATTTTTACATCTAATGCTGACATGAAACATTCAGTGGTAGAATTCTTCATGGGTCTAAACGTTTGGACCCAACTTGAAACACATCCATAACCAAACCTATTCAAACTTGACCAAAAAAGACCCAAATAGAGACAACATATGCTGAGACCTTTCTGCCCAATGAGCAAAGCAAGTGTTTTCATGTGACTTTTGTTGTATGTATTTTGGTCGGATATTTTCCTTTGTGAACCTGGACCACATGTAACTGCGTCGTGCTAACAACTTAGTCCCTGATTTGGACCAGAGCAAACTAACTTCACTTTTGAAGAGTCCTAAGAGACACACTTGAGAGACTAGTTTTCCCTGCATCCTTAGCTCTTTATTATTATTTTTTATCATTATGTTTTTTGTCTGAATCCTCACTAGCATCTGCATGTTCTGAAGGACAGGTGTCAGTTACCTCATACACTGAGTCGCTATTCAACCTAAATCTGCATTTATGTGTAAAAAGACAAAAAATATTTCTCAATCCTGATGGAACTGCTCAAACTGCACAGCAGAGTCTAATTTCATTCCCACAGTAATTTAGATGTACGCAGTGCAAAAGTAGAGCATTGAAAACATGCTGGAATAATAAATTATGATAGGACTACCTATTATAGTTTTGTAAAGGTTAGTGTGCTATTTATTGATTTTAATCCGCTGCATGAATTGCATATGAAAGTTTTTGTCTTTCGTGGGTTTTTTTGTTGGTTAATTTAAAGAGAAAATAACTTCAGCAGAGCAACATTAGAATTGTTCTGGTTTTGCTTTCATCTGTTTGTTAGTTAGTAGAGTTACTCTAAAAGTTATTAACCGATTATGATGACCTTTTGGAAGGGTGGGTATGAACCAGGAAACTTAAAAACTTTGGTGCAAATTGGAATCTAGGGGAAGATACAGTATTTTTTTTTTTCCACATAAGTCACATAAGTTTCTGTTATGGGTAATCTCAGTCATTCAGGTCGTTAGCTGTGTAGGAAGTTTAAGGGCAATCACTGGACTTGAAAATACTGTTCTGGAATTGAAGAGGCCTTTCAAATTGTTCAACCCTTTCACATACAAGAGGGGGACAGAATACAAAGCTGTCCTATATAACAGCACCACTAACTACGGCCACAACAATTAGAATACCTCTGACACAATATCAGCAAAAACTGAACATTATCAGCTTCACGAAGGTAGGGTTTATAGCATGTCTGCAATATTGTGTTGTATTGTATTGTACAGGTGCTATAAAAAACTATCTAATAAATTGGCCACTGAGTGTAGTTACAATGTGATCCAGATCTGGATACATTTTGAAAACTACTATAATTATAGTATAGTATTAGAGTCATTTTTCAGCAGCATTGTGGCACAGTGGTTAGCACCTTATCCTCTCTCTGTGAAGTTAGTAAAAGTAGTTAGGATGTGTCGATGCAGAGGAAGAATTTTTACACCCCAAGTGTTAAGAAAATATTTTTTTTAGAACAAGGCAAATCATTTGATCTTAAAATAGATTTTGTCATATAGTTTCATATTGTGTCTTGACATCTTGACATATTGCTTGGAATAGTGTGTAATGGTGCTGTATGGTTCAGAGTTGAGAGTTGCTGACGACAGCTTGTGGCCCACACAGCAAATTCTGAGCATCTTAACAGTGATCCAGAAACAGGCATTAGTTGGACTACAACATGGACATTAGTGCTAAAATCTGGATTTGGGTGCCACTAGCAACAGGAATGTAACAGTGAGTACCAATCAAAATGAAGAGTGCAAATGAAGCATATTTGAGCTCCATCCACTTCTGCTTCCACTGAAGCTGTTTGTTCCACACATGTAAATTCTTCTATATCATTAGCTAAATTGCAAGGATAAAAAAACATCATTTTGAAAAGATTTGTTTCTTATTTATTTTTTGGAACATTATTTTTAAAAATCTGATATTTTCTATTTGCTGATAATAATGAACAAAAGGTATAGCATTTTACTGAGACAGATGAAATTACATCCGAGACAATCAATATGTTTCAGAATGTTGATGCTGCAATTATGTATTGTTTGTGTGGACTGACAATATTGTGGGGACAATATTGTCTCAAACAGCAACAGCAACAACAGCTGAGGCATCACATCTTTTTACTGGCTAGCTCACATAAATCTGATTGTAAAGATCAGATATTATATTTCTGAGCATATGCCAGATGGTCTAGGTTTGCAGTTTAGTCAGAATTATTGATTTTATTTGTTTATCTGTTTGAGTTTTGGGTTTGCTTTCATTTAAAAATGAGTTTCAGTGCTCAGCTTATGGAAGCAGCTTGGCATACATGAATATACGACAATACCGTGTGTGTGTAAATGTGTTGTCAAATAACAGGTACATTTTCTGCTCATCAGAGAAATCACAACATTTAAATCTCTGATTTACTGTTTTTATTGATAACTTGTAGATCGTCTCAGTTAAATCCTGTAGTGACAGCAGCTCCCCTCATGCTCTCCTCACTCCCCTTCCAAACCCTCAGAGTGCAGATGAGCGGCGATGTGAGTGCACAGAACTGCTGAAACGCTGCTGTGTTACGTGACAAAACATAAACTCTCCTGAATCTAAAAAGATCTGCACCATCATCCAGATCCATTACATGCACTCAAATCCAGGAAGAAGTTATGCTGCTGTGTCT
>OMOW01106986.1:0-11671 GCA_900312555.1 Lamprogrammus exutus
CTGGATGCTGATTGGTGGTTGTATGGAGGTATTGGCTGGAATGACAAGGAGCTCAGTCTTTGATAAGTTGAGCCGAAGGTGCCGTTCCTATCCCTGTGGACAAGCAGTGCGATCTAGATTCTCTTCCCCTCCATGACAGTCTAAAAGATCTCCCTGAGAGGTAGGAGTCAAACCAGCAGAGAGCAGATCCTGAGAGGCCAGGCTCAGAGAGTGTGGAGAGGAGGATTTGATGGTTAACTATGTCAACTATGTCACTAAGGCAGCCAATAGGTCAAGCAGCATTAGATTGACCAGCAACTCTCGCTGATCGGAGTGTTTCCCCTCCAGACCAGAGGGCTGTTTCAGTGGAGTGACCTCGCTCGAAACCAGTGTGGGAGAGAAGACCTTCCTCTGGGCCAGATTAAAATAATATATAGTAGAATACATTGTTAAATAGAAAATGATAAATGTATTCTATTTATTTTAAGAAGGTCACAGCTTGCCCTCCTGTGTATGTCGTACATTTTTGGAGAGCTGATGCACTGGACCCAGAGGCCTCTGGGGAATTAGATGAGAGCATTATTACATTTCTAACCCTTTTTCCTCAAGTTTGGTTACTCAATATTCTTTAAGCTAGACAAAGAGGTTTCAGAAAAAGCCTTAATGACTGCAGAAATTACAGTGCATCATAGAATACACCGATCGCCAAATGCCCCATGGAGTCAAAAAAACAAACAGAATTTAACATTATGTTTGCAACTTAGAATTATAGCCTACATTGCTAGGATTTTTTAGATTAGTTTTTTTTGTCATCTTTGTGTTGCATCCATCCATCCATTCTGGCTGTTAGTTACAAGTGAATATTTTGCACACCTCCCTAAACTGTGCTGTCTTTTTATGGAGTTTTTGGGGCCTTTCCTTATGCTAAAATGGCTCAAACGCACACTGAATTTAAGATCAGATAGGATTTATCAAGACCACCAGAGTACGATCAAATTATTTTGTTCGTATGCCTTCAGGTCCACAAAAATGTAAAAAAAACCTAAAAAACCTTCATCCTTTTTAAAACCCCTTTGGTGTTTAAGAGGTGCTTTCTGTTCAAACAAGCATATAATTCACAAACAGCGTAATTCAATCACTCTTTAGAGCGCTCCAAAGGTCATGTAATTAGAATGTGTGTTCTTCTCAAAGACAGCACGGTGTCTTCCTCCTCTTTTTCTACGTTTTTGTTTTCTCTTTTGTTCTCCAAAGCAGACCAGCAGAGACAGACAGTTGTTCAAGCTCAATTAAATCACTGTCCTTTTATTTTTCATTCTGTCTATCCCCCCACCTCCAGAACAACTTGACAGAGCTGAAGTCATTTGGTTCCCCAGTTGCGGCGGTGACCAATGTCACTGCAGCAGTCATGGTCCTGATGGCACCCCATGGCCGAGTCCCTAAAGATCGCAGCTGGAAGGCTGCAAAGGTGATCATGGCCAAAGTGGATGCTTTCCTGGACTCTCTAGTTAACTTCAACAAGGAGAAAATCCCAGCAACTTGCCTGGAAGCCATTAAACCTTACCTGAAGGTGAGCTTTTGAAAACAGATTTACTCTTATTTAGAAAAGTAAACATTAGCAGCACTGCAATGTGCAAAATCTGCAGCTCTCTCAGTTCAGCACATAAGTCCTAACTTAGCTGACATAGCTGCAGTGACAGTCAACAGTCCAGGTGTGTGTGTGTGTGTGTGTGTGTGTGTGTGACAATGTAGGAGTTAACATGAATAAATATGACACAAGTATGGGCATATATCCTAAATATGATTGTGTCCCTCCAAAATCCTAGATAGCCTTTGAAAAGTTGGTTCTGTCTAAAGCAAAATGTGACACTTGCAGCTGTTACGGTTCCACTGAGTGATTGCAGCTGATAGGAGTAATCTCCCAAAGCATTCTTTTCCTCAAATATGAGAGTGAAAATTAGAACAATAGCAGCATAAATATAGCAAAATGTTGTCGGTCTCGAATCAGACTTCAGATCCAGTTCGATCAATATATTTTTGCTTCCTGTTTTCATCGTTATTCTACTCTCCAGGATCCAGAGTTCCAGCCAGATCTGGTGGCATCCAAGTCATTGGCAGCAGCAGGCCTGTGCTCCTGGGTTTTGAACATTGTCAAGTTCTACCAGGTTTACTGCGAGGTGCAACCCAAGCGTCAGGCTCTGAACGAGGCCAATGCAGAGCTGGCTTCAGCACAGGAGAAACTTGCTGTCATCAAGAAAAAGATCGATGTAAGCCATATGTGGGTGTGAGATATACAGTATACATATACGTGTGTGTATAGATTAATTTTTTTCTCCATTACTGCATATCTGTGTGTTTTCATCCATGGCCTGTCAGAAACTCAATGAGAACCTGGCCAACCTCACAGCCAAGTATCGGGAAGCAACTGATGACAAACTGAAGTGCCAACAGGAAGCTGAGACGACTGCACTCACCATTTCCATGGCCAACCGCCTGGTGAGGAGGTGTGTGACCCTGCACGCCAGGGTCTCACACAACTCTCCACTAACACGCACACATATACACATTCCTCCCTGCCACAGCTCTATCCTTTCCTCAGAAAAATACAGATGTCAGAAACCTGCACTGATACAAAAACACACGCATACATGCGCACAAGTATATGAATGTTAATTCTTACGCATATACATACTTACACACTCATACATACAGATTCAACCTCAGACTATTTTATCTGTTTTTCTGTTTCTTTGTCTAGTTAATCTCATGCTGACAGCAGCAAAACGAAAAGATGAGTGTTGACACTGCTAGTATGATAAGATAAGATAAGATGATGATTACCTGACAGGAGCAACAAAGAGACAAGAGTTGGTGCCCATTCAGTAGTTAATCAAAAAAGCACTGTACATGATATATGCTGAGAAGTAATCAAAGTATGAATCCAATCAAGCTGGGAAATGGAAGATATTAAATTGGCCCTCACTCAGAAAATGTGTATTTACTTCGTTTGTGAAGTGTTAATGATATGAAGAAATAGAGATCCAAAGATATTACTATATTGATTATAGAAAAACCTGGAAAATAGTAGGTCATCGTTGCTGTCTTGGAGATTTTGATGTGTGTTTTTCAGTATGCCCACAGGAATATGATGTAAGTTTCAACACAAATATTAGTACTTTGTAACTGTGTTTTAGGTGGGAGGTCTTGTGTCAGAGAATGTGCGTTGGGCAGAGGCTGTGAAAAACTTCAAGATCCAGGAGAGGAGTCTGTGTGGGGATGTCCTCCTCATCACAGCCTTCATCTCCTACCTGGGATATTTCACCAAACACTACAGGGTTCAGCTTTTGGACAATACATGGAGACCATATCTCAGTCAGCTCAAGGTGGGTGAGCTCACACAGTTTCAATTTATTTGAAGACAAGACACTTTAAAGACACTTGCATGAAGACATCAACAATGCTCATGTATGATTCTGAGAGAGTTAGCAACCCTTCCTTGTTAGAATTCAGAGACCACAGTGATCCTCAGACTTCTTTCCTTTGAATACCAGGTTCCCATCCCAGTGACCACTGACCTGGACCCTTTGACCATGTTGACGGATGATGCCGACATAGCAGCATGGCAGAACGAAGGGCTGCCTGCTGACAGGATGTCCACTGAGAACGCCACAATTCTCACTTCCTGCCAGCGCTGGCCACTCATGGTGGACCCTCAGCTACAGGGCATCAAATGGATCAAAAACAAATATGGAGACAACCTGTGTGTCATCCGTGCTGGACAGAGAGGGTAAGATATTTTTTGAAATCAAATTTTTTTCTGCACACATTTCCACATATTTTGGACAAGGATTTGACAGTTGGATTCCTGTTTTTGCCCCGGAAGATACCTAGACAGCATAGAAAGAGCACTGGTAGCAGGTGATGTGGTTCTGATGGAGAACCTGGAGGAAACTGTGGATTCTGTCCTTGGACCTTTGCTGGGCCGAGAAACCATCAAAAAGGGCAGGTAAGAAACCAGTTAGAACGACAGTCTATCATGTATTAACATGAACGTACCATGTTTATAAGAGGCAAGTTCAAGTCCTGACTGCCGCCCTACAGTTCTCTCTGCCTAGATGCTACAGTAATAAACCTCAGTACTGCCCATTTTCAAACTGATCAAGATCAAGATCAAGATTTTAGAAATGTACTTGTACCTATAGACATTTACATCTTTCCAAAGCATTTTGCCTCCTTAATCCTCTTTGTGTGTTTTAAAGACCAGTGGCAGCCGGCCAATAGTGCATGTGCCGCACCCCTCCAAGTCAGAGGGAAGAGGGAAGAATTGATTGTTCCCAAATGCATCACTAAAAATGCATATTTTTATTTTCATCCACCAATATAACAGGTGTAACTCAAAGTGTAGTCACTGGTCAAAAATACCTTAAAATGCAATTTAAACATTGTATTTTATTGTTATATTAGTCTCCCCTCTCCTCTGACTTGGGGCTGTGAGGGCTGGCCAGAAATGCTTGATGAAATCCCATTTCCCGTGCCTAGCCTCCCTGCAATGCACGTGCAGATGAGCGTAATTGTGTTGGCACGACCAGTAAAACTTCCTTTACAGAGGGAAGAGCTGGTACTGATGTCTACACTGACTATATGTTTTGGAAGGTCCCAGAATGACCATGTCATAAACATGTCTTGTGTCCACCACATTTTAACAAACATAATTGGTTCCTCCTCAACATTGCTTACATTGTGTGGTATTTGACTGTTGAGTATGGCACTGGAGCGCAGTTCAGGCAAACTGGCACCTCTGCCATTTTCTGGAGGCAGGGGGCTATAAGGATTGCCAATAAACATTCTCTGACATACGTGTGTTGTTTTGTATCCTTCAAAACATTTATTTTTTTCAGTTTTGGGTTGCTGCGTGTTGTTTGGGGATATGTATCCATTTGCATTCATTTTGGAGCAGCACACTCCCAGTGGTGAACATTCTTGCAACAGGAAAGGTGTTAATTGGTCAAAATTTTAGGATCCATGGAACTCGCAAGATGCAGCAAATATGAGTATATGTGTAACTAAACTTGAGTCATTTCTACTTTACTTGTTTTCATTTACCAACTGTCAGCATGAGAATATTTGTTCTCAACCCAACATTTTCCCCAAATAAACAGGTACATAAAGATTGGAGACAAGGAGTGCGAGTACAACCCAAGGTTTCGTCTCATCCTGCACACAAAGCTAGCCAGCCCCCATTACCAGCCAGAGCTGCAGGCTCAGTGCACCTTGATCAATTTCACTGTGACCAGGGATGGGCTGGAGGACCAGCTGCTGGCTGCTGTGGTCAGCATGGAAAGACCTGACCTGGAGGAGCTGAAGGTGAGGGAGAAAGCAGAGAGAATCACTACCTAATGTAGCTGTCGCACAATAAGAAAGCATTTCTTAACAATTCAGTTTATGTAACACTGAACCTGTGTTGAAATTTTCAATAACTGGATAGCAAAAAATATACATACATACATACATAATGTTGTGGTCATTTTAAGCCATATGTCACCTCAGCAAAATCCAGCAGAAGTGAAATGTGATTTAATGAAGCTTGTTTAATTTGCATTTCATTTATATTTGAATGACTCGCTCTCATTAGACCTTTAATGAAGTTAGCGATGTTGTTGAACTCTAAGACGACTACTGGATGAAAGAGCATTCATTTTACATCTGGCTCTGCATGCATGAGTGTGTGTATATGAATGTATGCATCTGTAAATATGTGTGTGTGTGTGCATTTGTGTAATACTGCTTCAATGAAATTCCCAGACCATCGTTGCTAACAGAGCTATTAAGAGGGCTGCTCTGTAGCAACCAGTAATCAGTAATTGTTTGCCTAAAAATTATGTCATTTCTTATTTTAATACCAATTATGTCTCTGTACCAACACTATACTGTGGTGGACAGTCAAAACAGCACCATCCAGTGGTCAGAAATAGGTACTACTCTAAAATGAAATATTAATAATAATAATAACTTTAATTTGTATAGCGCCTTTCAAGGAACCCAAGGTCGCTTAAATGAAATGATAATGACACATTACTCGGGACAGGGGTAAATAATCATCTCCATATTCTCAAGGAATGTATTGGCAAGGCTGAAGAAGCCATGCTCCAAAGTGTAGTTTCCTAAAACCTCTGGAACACAGAAAACTTGTACTACATAGCGGTTGTGGAGGTGGGTCTGCAGTAGGCATTGGGTGGTCCCTGGATGGATTTCAACATCCATACATTTATTTGGACTCCCCATGTTTGCATGTGTACCTGGGAAAAGTTTGGTACACATCCGATGTTGGAAACTATATTGACTGAATTTGTTCTTAATCGTACCCAGTGATCATGGCAAATTCCGATGCCACCAATTAGCATTTTATTCAAAGATGGAATGATATTCCTATAAAATAAAGCCCCTGGGATGCTTATCTAACCTTATTCTACCTATCTCTACCTGTTTTATTAGGATCTGAGACATATGGTGTAATCGTGTTACAGATGGTAAAGACTGACCCCCCTGCTAACTCCCCAGTGATTACACAGGGACACTAAAGTGAAAGCAAACGCATATCAGCAGCAAAATGTCCTTAAGTTTCAAAAGAATAAAAACCAAAATCTCAAACTTTGAGATTTTGAAATGAATGTCGTCTTTGTTCCCCTCTTTTATTTATCTAGAACAGAACAAATAATTTGAGCTCAAACTTTATTAGAAAATTGGGTGCACTAATCCATATGGTGAGGGATGAGTGAGAGTTCATCGCTTTTAGGCATGTAAATACAACTTGCATGCACTTGTCCAGTTTCCAGGTGGAACTACTGCACTTTTCACTCCATTCTTCTTTTCTCGCTTTTGTCTGCAAATGCAGAAGAGTCCCACTATAGAATTATTATTATTAAAAAACTTAAAAAAACACATATTTTGTCTAGGCTGGTTCATCCTAGTTTAGGTATGCCTGTGTGTAATGAGTGCACTTCAGTATTCATGTCCTTGTATTGACACACACCTTTTAATGTCCCCATCACTTGACTACAGAATCAGAATCACAGATGGTCGCTTGTGGTTAAGGCCAGAAAAAAAGCGCGACAGCAACAGAGGTGTATGTGAGAAAGTAATTTACAATCTGTCAGGAAGTTCACCATTTCTACTCATCTGTGTGTTTCCCTTTACAACAGTCTGACCTGACAAAGCAGCAGAATGGTTTTAAGATCACTCTAAAGACACTGGAAGACAACCTGCTGTCCCGTTTGTCATCGGCTTCAGGAAACTTCCTGGGTGACACGGAGCTGGTTGAAAACCTGGAGACCACAAAACGCACTGCGGCTGAGATAGAGGAAAAGGTCCTGTTCTTTTTTAAGTCTGTCCTTTAGCAATCCTTCATTTGCTCCTATTATTATGTCATTATTATGTCTTTAACCAAGTAGGTTATTTTGAATCCTGTTTGTCTGTCTGTTTGTTAGCAGGATATCTCTAAAATCTGCTTATACACATTTCAGTGCAACATGGTGGAAATGTACACTCTGGATCAAGAAACATGCCATTCATTTTTGGAGCAGATCTCAACCTAATCACAGCACCATGTGGCCACTTAAAGAGCACCTAATATTTGGGCTTGTAACCCCTGAGCATTTGGTCATAGAAGAATAATTCAACCAAACCTTTTCCAGACATTTTTTATTTTTCACTACTCCTCATCCAAATTTCATCAGCATATTTGGATGAACCACATTTTTTTAAAATATATTTTGAAATGTTTTCCTATAACGTTAATATTTTGTCAGCTTTACTTGTACAAGTAATAAAAGAAAAGACACACACACAAAAAGACATATTCACGGAAAAAAATGTTGTCTGAAGAAACGAGGAAAAGTCGATGAAAAAAAACAAACTTAGTGAACAAGTATTCATGTGCTTTCGTTCTGGTGTGGACGTGGTATTATTTTCTTTTTTGAGTACTTAAAAAGGTATTAAAAAGTATTCAGAGAGTGAATTTTATTGGATGGTTCACAGTGTCATCATTAGCTGATTGTGGGTGTGCATATGTGATGCATAAATGTGTGTATGTGTTTGTCACTGTACTTGTGCGTGATTGCAGTGTGTGTTTGCAATATTTTCTTTACTGTAGGTGAAAGAAGCCAAGGTGACAGAGGTGAAAATCAATGAGGCTCGAGAGCACTATCGACCAGCAGCAGCACGGGCCTCCTTATTGTACTTCATAATGAACGACCTCAATAAAATCCACCCCATGTACCAGTTCTCTCTCAAGGTAGCCTATTGACCTGTCATGTTTTTATGCTTTGACCTCTTGAATGAGATGAAACATGATAGAGTATGCATTCCTTGCATCTGCTTAGAAATTGGTGTGGCTTTGCGAAGTTGATAGAATTGACAATACAGCACTCAGAGTAAAAAATGAGAATTATACTATTTACGCTTTTCTCGCGTTATAGGATTTCTTGGTTCTTTTGATGTGCAATCGAATTCAGTTTACAGATACTCACAGTTAAACAGGAACATGAGGCTTTGTCAAAGTAGGTAGATAATGACACCTGAACCTAGTTCAATCACAACTGGTATTGCAGTTGTAGTTGACAACTATTTAGGACAGACAATCCACACAGAATTCATCAAGTTGGGAATTACACTTCCTGCACATAAGCAAACGCATACAAGGCAGAGGAGCTGATTGGTAGAAATGTGATTGATGAGTGAGTAGTGTCCTTCACTTCTAGAAATGCTGCAAGTACTACAGTGCCAGAGTAGAGGAGAATGGAGGCATGCTGTGGAGTTGGAAGTAGAGCCCAACTTTCCTCAAACTGTTGTAGTTTATTTTCTACTGCTGTCATTTTTTGTGATATGTGTTGTTTCAGTAGATCAATCCAGAGCTGGTACCTCCAGATTGATAAGCTCAACTGGCCATGTTCATGGATGAGCAGCTGCTAAGGGTTCTTGTTGGTAGTAGCTCCTACTGGTTGGTTGTGGTGCCTGCCTGCACAGGGGGTGGCAGGTCAACAGCATGTGTCACACGTGTCTGCTTTACCATCCCCAAGCCAAAAGTGGAGCCTGTAGTGGCAGGGACCAAAGGTGCACATGGAAAAGTATATTCCATAATAAGCGATATGGGGGGAAATATGTGTTTACCTGGTACATATAGTGGATATTTGTTAGTGTGGGGACAGTGTTAGAAGAGATAACTGTTTCACTTGAAAGGTTAGTACTTGGCTTGTATATTTGTATTCCACCCACTTCATTTTAAAGTGCCTAGTTATCTTCCTCTAAACTGTACCCTGCCTGAAAGGTAAAAGGTGAACTGGAAGCCGTGTCAGAAATTATTTATTTAAAATAATAAGCCAGAAAGACATAATAACTTAGATAATAATAACCCTTTCAACTTCATTAATTCTGAATGACAGCTGATAAATAGTCATTCATCAACATTTGCTCATTAATACTCCAACCAATATATCATGTTTGAATCTGTTAATAGAGTTTTTGAAATAATAAATTCTTAATCATCGACACCCCTAGTAATCCCACAGTCAATATATCCTGTTTGAAGCTGCTTTTACGACTTATAACTGATATTATGTCTTAAACCTTTTCTACAACTGTCATATTTTCACACCTCACTGCTGTGATGCTGAGAAACTGTAAGTAATCAGTGTTACTGCTGCATTATGTTCTTATGAGATTAAAATCCTCTGTAACAGCATTTACACTATTGTGTGAGATTGAAACTTTCAATTGAAAGTAAGGCATGAATTACATATTCATGTGTTCATGTGGACTCAGCAAAATGCATCAATATCAATGTGAAGAGGTTGCCATAAATAGGCAAAGTAGAATTAATGTCCTCATTTATATCAGTTGATTAACTGGTGTATATTTTATTGACAGTCCAGTCTTGTAGCACTTAGTACCATGATCTGTGGTTCTCCAGGCGTTCAGTGTGGTCTTCCAGAAAGCAGTCCTTAAGGCCCAGCCAGACGAGGATCTGAGGCAGCGGGTATCCAACCTAACTGACAGCATCACCTCCTCAGTCTTCCATTACACCACCAGGGGCCTGTTTGAGTGCGACAAGCTAACCTTCATAGCTCAGCTTGCGTTCCAGGTAGGAGAGAAGCCAGGTTGCATCGTCTTCATGGTTTGGCCTTCAATCAGTCCTTCTGAGTGCTACCGGCCTGTTTGGACCCAAGCAAGTGCAAAGGAAATGTGGTTTGTGCTGATAGAACATTTCAAAGTCTTTCCTATCTGTTGTCTGTCCAGATCTTGCTGATGGATAAAAAAATAAACCCCACAGAGTTGGACTTCCTTGTGAGATACCCTGTTCAACCAGATGTAACATCACCAGTGGATTTCCTATCCAACCTCTCCTGGGGTGGGATCAAGGTATGGACAGGCTGAAATTTTATGACAAAAATAGAGTAAAAGTGTGATTTTACAGACAAAAGCCAGATCAAGTTTCTGCTTACATTTATATTTATGCAAACACCAGTTGCCGTGCGGCAAAATTACAACACACCCCAATAGTTTGAAATGGCAAAATAGAGTTCTCTTTCAAGGAGCCAGAACTGTCCTTTTAATGTGCCTGAAACTAAAAAATAATCAAATCAAATAATTTTGTCTCAGTGTTGGAAATGTCAAAGAAATTCTCCAGCAGTGCAGCATTTAATTCACTGCTATGTCTTTCAAAACCTTTTCACTGACCTGTCCTGAATGAAAATCCACAATTGCTCTGACTCTGGTTTCCACCAGGTGCAGAAAGGCTTCCTATGATGCAATTTATGCAATTGGGTCTCCCAGCAACAATGCAGTTTGAAAGCCAAAGAGAAAGCAACATAAGTGCATCCTGTTTTCTCTATTCAACCAGACCTCCAGCGTGATTACATTGACTGTAGTGCGATACAAATTTGCTCTTACTCTTACATTTAAGAATAAATTTTGTGTCTTAACGAAATCCATAAGTGGTAAGAGTTATTTAAGAGACTTATTTGAGGTCCCCTAAACCAGTTAGGAGTTATTAGATTGCTGCGTTGCGTGCACAGACATGGAGACCCACGCACATGATGTCATGGCAATTATCTTGTAATTCCACTCTGACGAGACCAAAGTCTCTTACAGTATTGTCACACAATTTAATGCTCGAGCATGGCACACATGAAGGCAGGCTACATATGCGCAGTGCATAAATGAAAAGAGACATCCTTTATACTCCTTGCATGTCATAAATCCTTATCTGTGTAGCTATGCCCCATCAGCCTCCCAGTCCCACACACCCACAGCCATTCACCATTATTGGGCTTTTCCCAGAATCATCTCTAACTCAGCCTCCTCTTGGCCTTGTATAGCTGATTGTTGGGTCACAATTTGGAGAGAAATGCTCTGTTTACGGAGCCACTGGAGCATTCAGTGTATCTCCACACCGCTGACCTTGACATGTATATTTTGACTAGTCCTACCCTAAGTCACATACTGATGATGATCAGCATGCTGAGTGAGACAGTGAAGGACAGAGACGCAAACCAGACAGATAAGTAGATCAGGAACCTAAACATATGTGCTGACACTTCAAACATCCAATAAGGTTAAATGATTAAGAATAAAACAAACTTGATATAAAGCATGCATACAGTGATTATATGAATATAATAGAAAATCAATATTATGAATA
>OMOW01107007.1:0-18039 GCA_900312555.1 Lamprogrammus exutus
GTGGGAGGTTTTGTTGGGCAGGGTAGAAGGGATAGGCAGCAGAATATTATCCAGGGATTTCCTACTATGTATTATTCCCTGACGAGTTTGTTATTGACTTGCTGAGAGGATATAGGTGAGTGCATATTAGTGATGGTGATTTATAAACCCCTTCTCTAGTGATTGGTTCAAAATATTGTCACAATCAATGGACTCTTCATCATGAACTTTCCCATAAGCCAGTGCCAATGCCAATTTATTTTCATCATGCTTGGAAAAGGCTTGTGTGGAAATTGCATTCCCTTAATTAGGTTTAAGGAAGGGGTCAGCCTGGCTGTTCTAGAATGTGAGGCATTTGCAATGAGCGCTGCTGATGCCACCTGTGCAGTGTGGTGAGGAGCTAATTCTGGCACTGAGTGTGGCGCGATTTAACACAGATTTTCATCAGTGTTAAAGCTGTTGCGGTGAGTTGAATTTGCTACCACCCCCTCCTGTTACGTCTCCTCTAAGCTGACGCCATGCAGCTCCCCAATTCATTTGGACTTCCAACATGTGTGGCATGTCAGATTGTTCACATATCAGAGATGCTGCGCCAGTGGAGGCCTCCTCACCCTCTTGGCTTTATGCTTCCCTCTGTTTTGACAAGGCATTCACACTGGCTCAACCTAAGGCAGACCTGGGCAAGAAAATGAGTAGGCAATGATTTCATTCTGGAGTATGGCCATGGTTTTCCCTTGATGCCTGTAGAAGGCAGAAAGAGCTGCTGCTGCTGCTTACACTTCTTATTTCTTACTTGAGAGGGATCACAATAACAGGCTGCGGGGGCTCTGGCCATGGCTGGCAGTCACTATAAATAGTATCTCAGCTTTTTGATGCTAAACTGTTGTCACCCTATGGAGAAATAACGAATGAATGTACAATACTACCAGTAATTGTACTGTCCATTGAGGAAATGCATTGACAGCAGCTTAACACCGATTCCACACGAGACACAAGTGAGCAAATTGACAACGATATCACATCGCTGATGAATCCCCACCTGACCTTTCAGATCACAACATGCAAATCACCGACCAATCACAATTACAGTGGGTGGTGCATCCATGGTTGTATCTGTTGTGAGGCAGGTTTGATCGGCCAATGGCAGCACTTTGGAGGCAAGCGTTTTTTGGCATCACAGCGACATCGTCAGTTTGCTGTCTGGATGACTCCATAGAAAGATATGTTTTCTATTTATTTTTTTGGCATCGCTCCATCTTTCGCTCTGGCGCATGGCGTCATGTGTGGAATAGGTGGAAGTTGCAGGACGGACACTGAAATTTGTCTGCTTGATTGCAGTTATACATGTGCTGCTTTTATCAACATGTTTAAATGTTAAGATATTGTCATTAACTCACATTCTTCAGCTGTTATCGCATCACCTGTTATTGAAGGTTGATAATATTATCTCACTGGCAGCCCTTCTTTCTGATTTTTTTTAACTATCAACACTGAACACACAATATGTAATACTTTTTGCAGTTAATTTAACATCAAATATTGAGACATCAAAAACTCCCTCCCGAGTAGAAAATAATGGCATTGCATGGATAATTTCCCACCCAGGTTTTCAGTAACTTGCTGCTCAGACAGCAGCTGGAGCAAAGGGCACATTGTTTCCAGGAGACAGTGCCGGAAGTGCAAAATGGTTCATAAAACATTCCTGTCTCTTTGTTTCCCTGTCATGTTTTCCAGGAGGATCTCATGCCTGGTTTTTGTTCAGTAGATTTTGGTCTGTATGTGGAATGTCTTTATTCCATAGACACAATAGCCATGGACCATTGTTCTATTTAATTAAGCATTCATTCACTCCTACGACCTGAAACTGTCACAAAACAAAGGTCTCAATTGGCATGCATGACTGCTAGCACCATGAGAAGAAGCAGTGTGACACCAAACAAAAGTACTATTTTTATCCAGTAACTGGGACCTGATTATCTCAGTGCCAAGATGTTGCACATGACTTCATGAATGAGCAACATTCTCATTTAAGATCATTCAGTCCTACTATGGAGACTCCAAGACTTAAATGCACTTGAAGTTATTTATTGGAACATATGCGAAAGAAAAAAGAAAATAGTCTCTTATGGGTAGGCCCCATTCTGTGGAACGGCTATTACGAATCCTTAACGCCTCCACAGATCCTGCCAGCATAGATGCGGGGCGCGAGGAGCCTACCCACAGAGAGCAGGATAGGGACTGGTGGCGGTGGGAAGGAGGAGGGATGAAAAATGCATCAGTTGGCACACTGAAAGCAGCAGAGACGAACGTTAGTGAATGGTTTTTAAAAAAGGTAAGCATTCATGTGAGTGAATGGTGACGTGGCTAAGCTAGTTAACCGGCGGGCACAGACCTGTTTGGAGAAAGTAATGAGTGAAACGTGATGTAGTCTTCTAGAAGAGAGGGATTACTTTGATTGGAGGAGCAGGTAACTGAGTGTCGTGGACTATGAGTCTTCCTGGCAGAACTAACACTAGACGCTGACATTACTTTCTAAATTTGTGATTGTCAAGAATAACTTTGGCAGTTTCAGAGCCCAGAAGTCTAAATCTAATGATGAGTGGCATGCATAAAAGAAGTGAAGCTTAGTATTTAAAAGGTGCTCACTTAATGTACAAAACTTGCAAAAATCTGCCACTTTTGATGCTTTTTGGAAAACAAACCTTGTTTTCAAATGTGCATCAGCTGGCAGATCATCAATATATAATTTCTGACACAGCATACTATTCATGCTGTTAGTGCACATGCATGGTTTTTTTTTTTTCATATTTGCTGGCAACATTTTTGACTCAACTCATTGCAAAAGAATTCACTGTTAACCATGTGATGGGTGTGACTGTGTTCAAGTTATTAGTCTCTCTGGAGATTCCTGGAGAACATCGTATTCACTTCTGGACTCACTCTTTAAATGCCAAATACTGTTTGCATTTTTCTGTTTTACCTTGAATAAAACACGTCAATGGGAACTTCGTAATCGGCAAGTATAGGGCAACAATTTTTGGCCACATTGTGTCTGTTACACACACCATCAAATGTTGTTAGGTACTAAAAGTTTGGACTGAATGATTGTTCAACTTACATTTATTTATCCTTTGATCAGATATGACTTGATTTCAGTTAGAATTTTGATCATTTTATTTTGGCATAGATCTTGAAAAGTTGTATTAAGAAAACGATGATGCATTTTGAAATTTTGGTTTATTTTATTAAATGGGAATTTCTTTTTTGTAGAAAGAAGCCTTTACACTTAGTAAAGAAAGAACTTATCATAAAAGCATTGTTATGAATCAAAGCTCAGGTCTTGTAATGGCACTGTATTTGAACATTTATTCCAATACAATACCTAGGCATGGTGTTTCAACATCATTTTATGGCTCTTTAGGAGATAAAGAAGTCATAGTCTTGTGCATACAGTTCTACAGTTCTGCAGATTTTCAACTGTGTGTTGAATCTGTGGGACCTCTGATCTGAGCTGATGACTGGCAATGAATGGCATCATGGTGGGGGAAAGGCACAGCGTGTATTAGGTGGAAGAGTGAAGTTGCATTTTCTGCTCCATGGTCCAGTCCTGTGAGCTCAATGTACTTTGCTTGAGGTCAGAGTCAGAGCAGGCCAGATGTAGACTCGAACACTGACACAAAGTGACAGGTTCCCAGGCATTCGGTGACACCACCAGCTCTCCCCCACAACCCCCGGCCCCTCGCTGGCTCAGACCAGGCCTAGTCTTTGACCCTGCTTGGATCAGAGGGCTCACCAGAGGTAAGGCAGATGGATTGCCCTGGCCTCGCTGGGCTCCCAGATGAAGGCCTCCAGCAGCCTCATATGTAAATGCAGAATAAATGAATACATAAGGATCCCTTGTGGGGAAACCTGAATAGAGTTTTAGTAAACTTGTTAAATTTGGATGCAAATGAACTAACTCCTGATACTAAGATACAACTTCTAGTCTGGCAGAATCAGAATTTTTGATGATAAAACTGCCTTTCTTGAACATCACCACCTCCAGTTTAGGATAGCATTTACAGAATGAGTTTCAGTTTTCTTGTGAATCATTGCTGGTCCCATGCTTTCATCTTTTAATTTCATTGTAATTTTCAACATCATAAAATTGGATTTTTATCACGTTTCTCATACTGGTGTTAGTCTGGATTAGCTTGATGTTAGAACACATATATCATGTCAAACAATGTCCCAAAAGCACCAAATCAAAAAACTATATCGGAGCACTGCAACCCTGGGCTTCATGTGATACATAAAGGTTTAGTATACTGTAGCTGAATATTTTATAGACGCTTGATGTTTGCTGCTTCTACAGTGACATGCTTGGCTGGCTCCATCCATTTCTGCAATCAAATGTGATGACATTTGCTTAGACGCCGAAGCAGTGTCTGGCATGTTTTTTTCAGAGAGCTTGCTTTATCTTGAACTGCTGTACATATATAATCTAGACTTTCCAAATCTTTAGGGTTATTCCAGTGCATGGATTTAGTCTACCAAATAACTTGTCACTTTAACTTTAGTCAGTTCCATATAACTTTCAACAGATCAAGCGCAGAAGCCATCTGTGGTTTTGAGTATTAATATCTAATGAAAGGGTATCGTTAGGGGTGGGAAGAAAGTGTGTAATGAGAGAGATGAATCAATTAGAATCCTGTATTTGGTTTTATGTCAGGAATTGTTCCACTGTGGTGCTGTGAAATGTCCATGTAAAGGACTTTCGCCCATATACAAAGAACATAGGGTTAAAAATAGATGTGAGTGGGAATAACAAAGTTGACCAACCAAGATTAACCTACAGTTGGGGATGGGAGAGTCTGACACTGTTGGATGACCACAGCTGTGACAATACAACCTGGGGTCATTCTCCCTGCCAGCTCAGCCCTCTCCTTCACAGAAGAAGACTTTAGAGGTTTGTTTAGTCACTTTCTCCAACAGCTAGCAAAACAGGTGGGATTATGTCTAGTTGTGGTCATTGGGAGGGTGGGGAGGAAAACAGAATGCAAATCCAGTTACTATGGAAATACCATTATTGCTATGGGAACTGGAACAGCAGAGCACACTTTTGTCAAGCATCTAGCTGTAATCGTCTCTCAGAAAGAGGCTTATGGTAATATATGATGCTCTTATGAATTTATTTGTTGGGCTTTGCATCCCTGCTGACATCATAGACTTTTATCAAATGGAAATTAGCATCTCTTCGGGGTAAAGCATGCAAGAGCGCTTCAGTAACAGATTAAGTGTTCACATTGATGATTGCCTTTAGTCCGCTGTCCACTGTGACAGCACACGTTTAAATATCTAAATTAAAAGGACCATTCCACTGATGACTCACATTAATATTATTTTGTTCAAACTTGGCCATAATGTGATTTTCTCCCTGAAGAAGGCCTGTTTTCACCCATGTGATTTTAGTGCACTTATTTGTAATTAAATCACCATTTTCTCTTTTTTTACATGATAAACAACAGTTGCTTTGGCTATGGCCAATACAATTTCAACATCCCTCAAATGTCCTCAACAGACCTAAAACAAACCTGATTGTGATGTATGCTTAAAATTTCTCATAAAAGTTACTGTATAAGCAGTTCCACCAAATTGCACTTTTCCCTTGAAACACACTTCCTCTTGCACTTTTTTCTGGCAGGGTCACACTAGATTAGTGTGAGCCTCAAGCAGTGGCTCACACTAATCTTTGTGTATTGTGACAACAAAAGTATTGATCAAGTGTGCCATGCCAAAAACTAACCTAGTTTACTGGAGTGTATAAACATTTGCACTTCTTAAAAGATGTTGTATGTGTTTTCAGCAGCAGGGACATATAAGTGACACACCACAGCGGGCTTGGCAACCCTTTAACATAGCAGCAGCCCTCTAAATAGACAGGAGTGTACCGTATGTAGCCATTCTTAAGGTCTTTCATTAAGGAGCATCTAAGTTACTCAAATAAGCTTGACAGTTCCAACAATGGGTCAGACTCCTCATATTTTAGGTACTGTTTTCACAGCTAACTGTTTGCCATTACAAATGCATTTGACACTGTTAAATTGATTGATTGATTAGGCTAGAATGAACACATGAAATTATGAAAAATAATTATTTTTAAATGTAGACAATTTTACAGTAATTGATTAGTAATTGCTTGTGTTCGGAAATTTGCAGGTTCACTCTCAATGTTATTCTGGACATAATGTTTTTCATACTGTATACTTTTCATTTGTGATTGTGAATGATTGTTATACAGTATTTCTCCTAACCCTCTAGACCTCACATATTTACAGTGTTTGTGTGCTCGGTTGTGTGGAGACTCCAGACACTCAGGCCCTGTATCTTGGTACGTTTTCCGGGTAATGAAACCTGCATGTTAATGCAAGGAGTAAATGCTTATTGTGATTAGGATGCAATCTGATCTGCTAGACTACATACAGTATGGATTTGGTCGCCCTCATTAATAATGTTTTTGAATAGGACTTGCAGCTTACCATATTGTGTATCTGCACCGGGATCATGAATAACGACAGCCAATAAAAGTAAAGTTAATAAAAGTTAAGATAAAGTAATTAGTTATTTAAAAAATTATGAAGATCTTTGATAGAGAAAGGAGGAATGACAGACCTGACTACTGAGATACTGGAGCATCCAACAGATGAGCGAGAAAGTATGTTAGGGCATGGTGTAAGTCCAAGTCCTATCAGATGACATTATCCAGATAATGTATCCAGATACTGAGATGGCATTTTATTCGAAGGCGTGAAAGGGGAATGAAAGGTTATAGTAAATAGAAACCTTCATCGTAACCACTGAGTTATGCCCCTATTAGGAAACAAGACAGAGCGGAATAACTGTGTTATTTAGAGGTAGTGAGGAGTACAAACAGCACAGGAAGGAACAGGATGGTTTTTTTTCGACTATTTTACCTTTCTAACAGGGTATATTTTGATTTGTCAAAGCAGGAAAATCACAGGTGTAATAATAACATTGATGATGGCTCCATTCCATTTGTCTGTGAGAAAGGTCTGGTGGAGAACAATGAAACGATGTGTTGAATGATGGGCCTCACTGCATTTTTGTTCTCAACTTGTGCCACTTGCTGTCTTGACTGCAGTGATTGGCATGGTTTCGCTCCTCAGCAGCCATATTACTATTTGCTTCCTCGCTTTGCTTGTTAACCTGTACAAAGGCAACATGAATAAACACTTGGAAGAGTTTCAACAGCAACTGGTTGATGGTTATCAAAACTAAGTGAATATACTTTGATGTCTGTGGCTTCCATAGGGGTGTGGGAATAACCCATACAGGCACGAGGCAGCGATGTTCCATAGGGAATATCACTCGGTTTCTTAATTGAACCTCTCTATTTTTGATAGCAGTGTCACCTCTCTGGATACTCAGAGCACTTGTTTTCCCAGGAGAAACAACAGAAAACAGGAGTGATTCATTACACAGTGCAGGCATCAAGAAACACTCTGCTCCTCTGTTCCTATTATATTATTCAGTGATGTCAAATCTAGAGGGGTTTAGGGCGCTACACTGAAATTACAGAGAAAACCCTGTGCTCATCATGAGGGGGCAAAGTTTGATGCATACTAGGTCACTGAGCACAGGCAAGGTTTAAGAGATAACAATCGACATCACACACAGAGCTGGGCAATGTCAAATTTCCACAATGTATACACACATAATAAAAATACACACTGTAGGTTGTCAGTCTTTGAAATAGTTGTCAGAACCTCTCCTCACGAGGGCAGGACTTAAGAGGCTGTTCAAGGGGATAAAAGAGAAAGGATGAGTAAGACATGATGCGAGAATGATGTGTCAGACAGACTGAGGGAGAAATGGGAAACACTCCTCTCATAACACACAGTCAGCACTTCCTGAGCATCCATCAGGCTAAAATCCTTGACTGGCCTGTCCAGCTGTTTGTGGCTATGGGAATACCCAGAAGGAAACAGTTGTCAAATGTCAAATTAGTCTGAAGCATGGAGCGTTTTTTTCAAAGATTGTTTTGGTCAACAGAAGGCTTATTTACCATACTGTGTATCACTGATGAATCACTATGCAGCATCATGTAAATTCAGCCAGTTAGCTGCCAACAGTGAAAGTGCATAGGAACGCTAATTGTATTCTTACTGATAGAAAAGAACTTGATACATTAGATGAATTCCAACAAACTCAGTGTTCCAATCGTTGTTTCTCACATTCTCACATAGTTTCGTGGCTTTAATGTTATGTACTATAGGTGAACTTCAGCAATCAATCTGAGTGGGGTTTCTGTGTGTTTTCTTGGACAGCTGTCTCCATGGCATAATTCTCAAGCTTTTTAACTCCACTTAAATGCTGAGCTGCACTAATACTGTACGAATTATGGGGGAGGATAGGACAGAACAGGAGTGGGTCACTCCAATTAGCTCTGTAAAACTTATGAAACTGAATTCTGGTTTTAATGGGAAGTCACAGTGCTGAATTAATCTCCAGCAATAATTTATTGACATTGGATTCGATTTCAGCATAGCATATTATGATACAGTATTTTGGACCCTCAGCATTCTTGGCCTACTTAGATTTAATATTAGCTTACACCGCATATGCAGTTTGTTGAAGACTAAAGCTGAGAAATGAGCATGGATCACAAAGAAATTGTATTGTTCCTGCCTTTCAGTGTAAGGAAAAATTAGCTTTCAGTCATATTTGTATAAGAATCTGTCTTACCAATGTAGCTACAGTTCAAAGAGTTTTCAGAAATATGAGAAGTTTAAAAAAACTAAACTTTTCCTCTCCACGTGGCTTTTAAATGTGCCATAACTTGGTCTGCTTTTCTGCATATATAGTAGTTTAAAAAGATTGCTTTTTCACTTTATTGGTGGTGTTCTAACTAACATTTCAGAGGAGAAGGGTAGATTTATGTCCTCATTCCTTTGCAGTTCTCTGTAAAACATTCTCTCTACTTGTGTCATGTAAAACAGTGAAGACTTCAAGGACTTTTCCATTCAGAGCAGCAGGGGTAAACTTTGTCTCTTGGGAGCAAAGTTTGTTTGTGTCACCGTAGCAGTTATGTCTAGAGGTGCAAAGCTTGTTGAAATTAACATTAACATTCATGAAAGTTTCACTCTCCCCAAGAAGTTGTCTTTTCCCAGAAATAGCTTCAAATGTGACAAAAGCTGCAATACTTTTGATTGTTGTTGGGAAGTGGTCTGTTTTTCCCCCTTCAGAGTTCAGAGGTCAGGGTTTCTGGCCAGGATTCAGTGTTTTGCTCAACGGCTCTTCAGCACAATGGCTGTTTGTCAAGAGGAGAGCTTAAACCCATATTTTCCTGTGAAATTGATTTCTACTTACATTATTCTGTGTCATCAACATATTTGACATATCCTGAAAACTCTTCATCTCCTCTGTTGTGCAAAATTGAATACTGGTGTGACAAAAGAATGAGTGTGTTAATTTTTATAGAATAGATATGGAATGGGATGACCCTCAACTAAATATCTCTGTAAGTGTGAATTTCTAGGGAATGACCTGTGTTTGACTTACATGCAGTGTTACTGTCAGCCCTGGGTACCAACAAGCTGTCGTCTTGTTATGATCTCCAGAAAGACTGTGGGCTAATCAGCTTACCCTGTCTGCTTCAACAGGTGACCCTAGACACTGCTGTGTCGAGGTGACAGTTGGTGGAGGATGAGCTGTGCCTGTTTGAGCTGTTTCTTTGAATGAGGGGCCCACCAACACTGTCACCACTAATTAGCTGGAGTTGCCTCCTACATGCACCAAGCAAATCCTGACTTTGAAATATGCTCCAATTTCAAAATTCAGGTTTTCTTGAAGACATTGTGGATAGAAACAGCACCCCCAACCTCAACACACACACACACTCACACATACACACACAACCTCTTTTTCCAATGAAGATGGTCAGTAACAGAGCAAGCCCAAAGAATGCTGGGATGTAAAGATAACTATGTTGATGTGGTACAGGGAGACAGTGATGGGATTTGACATTAAAATGACATTCAAGCTCACTCTAACAGTGTTTTGCATTTTTGGAGGAGTGGACAAGCACAGCACATGAGTTCATGTCATATGTGTTGCACTTGCTTGAGATCATCAGTGTACTGTGAAAATTCATGCTTTCACAAGAGTCTCATGTTCCATTGCCCCCTCTCTCTTGAATTGCAGGCTACCTTACCGTGTTAGCAGTGGTGCTCAGGACAAATAACAATTCACCATGGACCAACGAGTTTGAATGTAAGACCCAATGGATAAATGTCCCCACAAAATTGAAATTGAAAAATTAGACTTCCTAAGCGTGACCTTGACATGCCAAGCACCAATTTGTGTTTTTCACATTCATGTTGAATTAATTTCCTATCATGACTTCACATCCTCCCTCTCTATCCTGCAGCGATTGAATTATCATGTTTGATTGAGTCCATTTCCACAACCAATCCCAGAATTGAATGGAAGAAGATCAAGATTGAGGGACCCAGTTATGTGTTCTTTGACAAGAAGGTCTCAGGTAATGTATAAAATCCACAAAATCACAGAATTCGACTAGAAATAACAAATTTGTTAATTACATTCATGAACATGTTTTTCCTCCCACAGGTGATTTGGAGAACAGAGCGAAGATCAGGGAACCTGCAACATTAGTAATAATGAATGCCACGCGATCAGATACAGCCAAATATCGTTGTGAGGTCACTGCCCCAAATGATCAGAAGTCCTTTGATGAGATTTTGATCGACCTTGTCGTAAGAGGTAGTTTCACTTTTCTGTGTTATCGATTAATCTGTGGAATAATGTAAAATACTTAACTGTCGAATACACAACGATATAATGAGATTATATTCTACAAATGTACTATAGAAAGAATAAGCAAGCCATAATTTTTGCCTTAAATTTATCACTTTGAATGAGGTAAGATGAACCCTTGTTGCATACTGCATATTTGAAGATGCGTTGCAAAGGCATGTTCTGGGCTATAAGGGGAAACCTCTGAAACCACATCTGCTCTGAATTTCAGTGCTAAAGAAAGAAAGTGCTACATGTTTTGGTCCCGTTTTTTGTACCCATCTAGGTACAGTCCAGTAAGACCTTTCAGGGTCAGGGTGACACGGTTTTTAATGTATAATGTCTAGTCAATCACAGGCCTAGCAGCAACACAAAAGATCAGTGAACACAAAAGCTATACTAAAGTGTAAAGCCCCACATGAAAATTTAGTACAGTGACAACAATCATATCTTTTGTGTCACCACAGTCAAGCCGGTGGTGCCAAAATGTAGAGTCCCAAAATCTGTGCCTTTTGGGAAGTCAGCTGAGCTTCGCTGCGTGGAGGATCAGGGCTTCCCCAAGTCTCAGTACCAGTGGTTCAAAAACAAGGAAGAGATTCCAGACGACCCAAAGACCAGCCCCAAGTTCCTCAACTCCTCTTACATGCTCAACTCAGAAACAGGAACTCTGGTGAGAACGAGCGTGCATGTGTTTGTACAAGGACATGTATGAGCAGCAAGGGCGGGGCAGTGGGATGGTGGCCTGATGCCCAGGGGTGGGGGCAGATATTTTGGGGAGACAGTTGATGGTGTGAGAGGGGTTGAGCCATGAGGGGAATCTGCTGTCCTCGTTTGCACATTCCTCATTTCTCTGTTGCTTTCCAGCATAGTCACATCTACTCACTTCTCTGTCAACAATGTTGGCCAGCCAGTCACACACAACAGCACTGCACAGTGTTTTAATCTATGTTTTATCTATTTTATATCAGAGTGAATGAAGAAGACAGGAAAAGTTGACAGATTCACCATTTGGCGGAAAAACCTTAATGTAATATTTGTTGTTACTCTTAGGTATATGAATGTCTCTGTTGAGACACAGTGGTGAGGGCAGTGAGTTTGACTGCCATGGAAGAGTGGCAGACGACTGACTATTTTTATGTTGTTTTTAAAAGGCTAATGTAACTCAGCACCACCAGAGTCTCTGGCGTACTGCCTTAAAGCTCAACAACTGGCTAAATTTCATAGATCATGTCAATTGAACCTGTTAGAGTGCCTTTTTTTAAGTATACAGAGTAGGAAGTCTGCTTCTGTTTAATTTCCATATTTAATATTTCCTGCTATTACAATGGCATTTTATCAGTTATCAGAAAGAATGCAATTTTGATATGAATGGCACTCATATGATGTCTATCACACAGTCATTCTCCCCTTGTTGACTGAACCTCCATTCCACCTCAAACTGAAAAAAATGGCAGCATCAGTCATAGATTATTACTTGATATATCAATCAGATTTGCGGTTTCTCCAATGCAGAAGTTCAGCGCAGTCAGAAAAGAGGATGCGGGAGAGTACTACTGTCGAGCAAAGAATGATGCAGGACACTCAGAGTGTGGACCTCAGATGATGGAAGTCTGTAAGTGTGTCAGTTATATTAAATGTTAACAGCAATAGAAATGTAGAATCAAGGCTGATAGATACCTGCATGTCATCACTAAACATTGAATACTATAAAGTGCCATGTCATTCAGTTAGCTAAATGCCATTGTATCCACCTCGGTTTTATTTTTCAATATCTGACTTTACTCCACAGATGATCTTGACATTGTTGGGATTATACTAGGAGTGCTGGTGGTGGTTGTCGTGCTCTTATGTATAACAGTGGGGATCTGCTGTGCGTACAAGCGGGGCTACTTCGCCAGCCAAAAACAGAATGGGAACAAGTAAGTCAACAAGAAGTTCTCCCATGGAAATCGTCAAAAATATAACCATTTATTTTTCTAATCAGAGCTAAAATGACAGATCACCCTCAAAACCAAAATTGTGTGCCGTGGTTTTTTTTCAGTTACAAAGTTCCAGCGAAAGGAGATGGAGTGGACTACGTTAGGACAGAGGAGGAGGTTAGTAAATAGCAGTGGATAGAAAACCTAAATGAACTGAAGAGAATCTATGAAAGTCATAATTTTGCAATTGTGCTCTCTTTTAGTTGCTTATAACATATTATACATTACTGGTTTTTGTTGTGATCACCTGAAGCCAGTCTCACTCTCCATGTTGATTTCTACACTGTACTGGAATGAAGAGCAACCAGTGGCTGCCTGGGAGAGGGGCCATAAATCTATAAACGAGAATATATTTAATCAGTAATGTAAAATACATGCAAATTGTACTCATTGGACAAACCAACATATAATGTCTTTATTTAGACACACCTGTTCTGTAGCCACTAGACAGGAGATGTAACTCATTGGCCAGAGCTCAGATAGGTGATATATTATGAAAATAAATTGGGTGACATTCTTGTTTAAAATGGTGAGGAGGGAAGTCACTATCTGTACATCTCCATTGAAATATAATTTGATCGTATATCAGTTTCGCTCAGGAAGTTGAATCAGCTTCAACAATCAACAGAATAAAATTGTCCGCATTATATTATCGCTAAAACTGCTGTAAAATTTATTTTGTTAATGTTTGTGTTCTATGCAGGGCGATTTCCGGCACAAATCCTCATTTGTGATTTGAAAAGGGAGAGGAAGCTGGAGGGCGAGTTGCTGAGTCGAGAGCATGACATGTTGATGGAGCTCCGCGGAGCTGTGACAGTTTGTGCTCTGAGCTCTCAGCATGACTGATATCAAACAATTCAAGTTTGCCAAAGGTCACAGGATTTTCACAGGACATCAGTATGTACGTATATTAAAGTACATGGATAGCAACTGAAATGCATTTCTTATGTTATCATCACCAACTAAACATTTCATTTCATCTAAGTTATGGAGTTGTTACTTTACAGTTATTGCATGGTTTTCAAAGCTAAACATAATTCACGACGAAGAGAATTGACATCAACATTGACATCTTCCACAGTCAATCTGTCACGATACATTTCTACTGTAAACATGTTGCTTCAAACCTTTTGTCATTTGTAAAACATTTCTTTTCTACTGTTGAAATTTGTCAGACTATTTTTGATGGAATATATTTTAAAATGCCTATAGATAAAGGTTTACTTTTTAAAATATTTGTAAAATACTAACATGTTTTGTTTTTTATTTGGTTGTGGATAAAATATGTAACACTTAAACCACTTTGCATCAAGCTGTAAGCATTTGTGATTGAAAGAAAGAAGGGTTTGACAAAAGATAATCGACTTGTATTAGCATATCAAGATCAGGTCTTAAATATTTAATTTGTCGGCTGGGATTCACCAGTTTCTGTCACGAGAGACTTCCATGTTAATGTTTGTAGATAGTCTTAGTAAAAGGCTTTGAAAAGTTCCAGTCAGATGCTGTGAAACACTGTACACAATCAGTGCTGCATTTTCTTCTTTTTAAGTGTCCTTCTGTGCTTGCTGTTAAACTTGTATATATTGAATATACTGTCCATGTTGGAGTTTTGCTGTTCAGTATTACACTAAAATAATACAGGGTTTGTTCGTTAACCCTCTAGACCAAAACACAGCATAAGAGATTTTTACATGGAATTTACTTTCTTCTCGATTATTATTATTCCAGTAGAGATGTCAAGAAAACTAGAAGACGATGTCTGTGTACCTTTAATCCTTTTAAAAAACTAAACATGGTACGTTACTATGGTCTACCATATTATTTGAGTTGTGAAAACAGACAAATTACACACAGACTTATTTGCTACTGTGAATAGTTAAAGCCCATTGGCAGAAACTGGTGGTTTTATCACATCACATGCTTTTTAAGCTGTACTAAATACTTTGTAAATGGTACCAACAAAATCAGCAGATAAACTGTATATACTACATCTACATGAATCACAATATACTGTGCAACAATCTGAGACATACAGTTTGGTTAATACTTCTTGATGTATAATGTGTTAACGATTTTAATTTTTTTTGCTAATTTCCTGTTAGATAATAGATTGCTATATCACTATCCTTCAGTTACATTTGGGGGTCCAAGCACAAAGTGCTGCAAACCATCTTGGAATTGCTCTGATGATTATTATTAATATTATTATTATTATTTGTATCCTTCTTCTCCACTTAAAGTATCTGGAGCTCAGAAGCCGTAAAAGCTACAGCAACCAAACTGAGCACATTGGTCCAAAATCTCACCTGCTACTCAGTGCGAGAATATTTACTCTCACTGACCAGTTGGTGGCGCTATGATAACCACTTTTACGTTTTGACCTATAACTTCTGAACCATATGTCAAAGAATCAAAAAACAGCTTGCTTTTGCTGCACTAAAGTGTATAGGCCACGCCCATCTCCGCCTAACTAGATTTTCGGTCATCAACACTTACAATTTTGCCTCAGTCATCGCAAAATTTTGCATGTGAAATGTCTGGACTTAGACGGAACAAAGTTATCACTTTGTTTTTTGATATTCTCTACCATTTTGCTGCAATTGGCTGCCAAATTTGAGTGGGCATGGCTCATTCTACAGAAAGTGCTATAGCTCAGGAATAAATTAGTCTGTTGTAATCAAATTTGGTGGACATGTGCACTAAAGACTTCTATAAAAAATGAATCATCTGTCAACCTGATGGGGGCGCTATAACAACCACAGTAAACTTCTGGGCCGTCTATCATAGAATAAAATGTCTTTTATTCCTCAATTCCTTAGGTGGACATGCATCTATCCATGTAGGCCACACCCATTTCCAACCACTACGTTCTCCGCCATTTTGAATTTTCTTTGAATTTAGTTTTGAACAGTTGGATCTCAGAAACTGTAAAAGCTACAGCAAACAAACATAAAAGATAGGTTCAAAACTTGATCCACTACTCAGCCAAAAAAATTATACTAATTGGCCTGATGGTGGCACTGTAATAAACGGTTTTACAATTAGGCCTATAACTTTTGAACTGTAAGTCATAGAATCAAATTCCTTCTTTCTTGGATTCTGTGGATCTATTCACATCCGTTGATACAGGACAACCCATTGCCACTTGACTACATTTTCCGCCAATATGAATTTTGTCCAAAAACTGTTTTTTCATATCACCTTCTACAAATTTGCCTCAATTTTCACAAGATTTTGCATGTAAAATGTCTGGACCAAGACGGACAAAAGCTAACACTTTGTTTTTAGATATTCTTTACCGTTTTGCTACAATTGGCTGTCAAATTTGAGTGGGCGTGGCTCATTCCACAAAAAGTGCCATATCTCATGAACAAATTAGGCAATTGTAACCAATTTCGGCAGTTAAAACTTCTGCATAAAATGAATCATCAATTGGCCTGATGGGGGTGCTATAATAACCACAGTAACATTTTGTCAATAACTTCTGAACCGTACATTGTATTATAACATTTCTTTTTTTCCTGAATTACTTGGACTGCAATGCATCACACCCACGTTCTACATTTGTCAAATTGTCACACGTGCTTGGACCCTGCCAATTGCCGCTTGCAGCAATATTTTACTGTTTGTTTTAGATGAAAAAAATACTTCTAAAGGTGGTATTGTCCTCATTCCTCTCAGTATTGTCATCTAGACTCTTATAGTTGTAGGATTCATTTAGCAGAACCCACAATGTGCAGTCATATTCCTGTTTGTTTGACGGGGTCTTATTTTGGTGGTCTTTCATTTTGCAAAGATGTGAAAATGACTCTGCACTCAGTGTTATGGTAAATACAGCTGGTGTCTGGAAGGGTCTAGAGGGTTGACATTTGTACTGATTGTATATAGATATTTGTGTGTTTTTTCCCCCTCAAACAATTGTGTAAAGTGGTGAAAAATATCAAAGTTCCTATTTTAGGCAATATGAACCTCTTTCCATTTGTAAGACTGAAGAGAAAAAGTAACATTTTGCATGGAATATAGTTTATAATTCATTCATGACAAATGTGTTATGGATGTATTATGATCTGGAAGTTTGATCAATGTTACTCAAGGTCAGTCATGGTAGAGACGATCTGCCTGGCATTTGCACGTAGTTATCAACAACTGCTTCTTCTTTTTCCAAGTAACATGATGATTAAGGAATGAGAGAAGTATTAGATGTACTATTAACACAATTAAGTTCACAAATAAATCATTTTGTAGGTTCATGGTACGCCCAGTTCATTTGTACAAATTTCATTCCTCTTAAGTGCCTTCTGCCTTTATAATAGACCAGTTTCATACTTGTATGTTTCTATGACACTGTTACAGGAGAATGCATATTTGTGCTCATTAACCATAACCACGGCGTTTGAGAGGAATGATGTCACCACAAATTGTAAAGTCAAGAGTATTGTACTATTTCCTTCTTTACATATCTGCAATTTTGTGTAAATAGTTTTTTTTCAGACTTGAAGGTGTAGACGTGTTGAAGTAGAAATAGAACTATACTAGTGCCTAAATATGGTTGGAATTATTTTTGGTAAAGACGGCGCATTTGCATCATCTCTGGTTTATAATACATTGAAAAATCAGCAGCCTTGATAAAACATCCAGCCATTTCAGACATGAATGCTATATTTAAGTTGACAGATGACTTAGTATTCTGATCGTGGAGTTGTATCTTATACACCAGAGTTAATGCAGTGTGTTTGCCACAAAGTATAACAGTCTAAGACAACTGACAACAAAATCATGTGGAGTAGCTACTGTATGCCTGAGTTTACCCCACATACAGCCTCTGATGAAGTCTGTCTGTGAGTTCATTGGGTGTTATATGGCTGAGGAGATGTATTAATGTCACACAAACAGTACAGAAAACCTAAGAAAAACACACCAGTGTATTCTGATCTTGCATTGATTGAGGACCGCAATGTCTCGAGAACACGATTATGTGAACCAAACTCTCAGACAGTAGAATGGCCATTTAGGGCCACTTCTCGTTGATTGTTAATTATTCAACCATTCTATTTGTGATTTAATAAAACTCACTGTTTTACTGTTTCACTATTACTGGAAAAATGTGTATTCTCTGTCTTTTAATATTTACCTCAGCCAAGGAGGTAATGTTTACCTGTGTTTGTCAACAGACAACTTTTGATCAAATTAGTGAGACTTTGGTTAAGGAAGAGTTAATTAGATTTTGGGGTAGATCAGGATCAGCACACCCGCCGCTTTCTTT